>JAQZBX010020824.1:0-12003 GCA_029593785.1 Cabassous unicinctus | reverse complement strand
ATATTAAAGGTAAATCAAGTACATAAGTAAAGCTGCCTCTATGTTAATTTGAAATTACTAAAATACCAATTTCAGAGCAAAGGTGACCAATTTTCAAGAAACAGCAACCCAAATGACCAAGTCTGTTCCACAAGAAACTAACTAATGTCAATTTTTAAACTTGGGGAAAAAAAGCCAAACCAAAAATAGCAACCTTAACACTATTTGGTAAACCATGCATTTCTGAAGGCAAATAAATTTAAGTTAGTATAGATTAACACAATAAGCTTTCTATACAATACTTTATTCAATTAGAAAATTCCAGAGTGATGCATGCTTAGGTTTAGATGCATTCTTTAATGAAAGAGAACCCAAAATGGTTAGAAAACAGTTTTCTAAGACAAAATTGAGGACAGCAAAAGCTCTTCCATTCTGAAATTTTTGCATCAGTTCACAGGTCCCTTTAAAGAAAGCTTTTCTCACCAGTTTCAGACACTGAAGTCAGTAAATACTTCGTTTCTATGATCAGATAAAAGTACAAGAAAAGAATCTTTAGTGAAAGAGGAGCTGTTAAATGCAATGCAATGGAACCTGTTTAGATCTTCAAATACTGCCTATCACACTGGACATTTCATTTCCCCTAATTTGAGTAAAACCAAAGAACCTGATTATTTGATATATTTAAGCACAAAATAGGAAGAAATCCCCAGCAAAGACAAAGTCTATAATTAATTTACTATACTGGCAACATTCCCATACTAGTTTTAGATCCTTTCATTGAAAACTGTACTCATATGTACTTTCATTTAAGTAAGGAGCTGGGTGATACTAATAAAAATATTTTTTCAAAAAAAAAAAAAAAAGGAATGACTAAATTCTAGAAAAGACAAACCCAAATTTGAATAATCAGTATGAAGCAAGAGTAAACCATGCAAATCAGAGTTACCACACCCACTGGTGCTTAATTTCTAATTCTTTCATGCTAGACACTGTTCTGTTTGACATGGATTCACCCATTTAATTTTTACAAAAGCCACAAGGAAGTAATATTAGCCCCATTTTACCAAAGAGGAAACAAGTTAAATGGCTTGCCAAGTCAAATGGTAGAGCCAGGATTCAAGTTAAGGTCTGCTTCTACAGTCTGGGCTCTACACCAGGGCTGCTTACACATAAATTACCCAGATATCTGGTTAGACTACAAAATCTGATTCAGTGGGGGTGTGGTGGGGGTGGTGTTGGGGTCTGATATTTTCCATTTCTAATAAGCTCCAAGATGATACAACTGCTTCTGATTCTCATATACTTTGCATAGCAAGATGACTACTACTAGAGTTACCTTTCAAGATTTGAGGAGAAAAGCTTAGAGAAGTTAGGAGTGAGTCTGCAGGGCATTTCCATCAAACTAAATGGTCCTCATAAGTCATGCTCTTAACATAAAGCAAAATATGCTGGAATGAATGCTTCCCTGACTTACAGATCTTTGATACGTGGGGGTCCTCTTTTGTTTTTTAGTTCCAGATGAGGTAGAAGATGAAGATAAAGGTAAAGAAAGTGAAGGAGGGGCCGCAGGAGGGGGGTGAGGATCTGATGACACAGTAAAAACGTTCTCCATCTCAAACGGCTGTGATAACATGATCAACAACAATTTAATGCAAATTTGACAGTCAATCTGCATGTCTTTTCAGACTTACTTATTAAGGTAGCTTAATAAAATATAATTCATTTAATCAGATTTCTATTGATGTAGGAAATAAACTGTAAAATTAACATGAAAAGGTCAAACAAATGTATTTTTTAAAGTCCTTAAAACAATCCCTAATACATAATATTTAAAAATATTATAATGCCACAAAGACTCTCTGGGAAGGGTAGTTGCTGGAGTGAGACAGCTCAGCACAATTTCTTCTCAATGTCCAACAAGTTTAAATTGAATCCAGTATTTTCAATCATTGGTCTCCCTAATGTAGAATACATGTAGATAATCCATTGGGGATGGAAGAAAATATTAGAACTACATACTTTTTTTTAACCAGACATAAAAATTACCTTTCACAAATATTACGTATTTACAGGAGAGGTCTTATTCATAGGTATGTCAGGTGGCCACATGTCTCATACATTACACAAGGTTGACAATGTTGCACTAGATAATGCAAAAAATATAAGCACAAGCAAAGAAGAGCATGGGAAGTTGACAATTCTATTCCTATTATTAATAGTTAAACCTCCACATTATGAAATGACCACATAATGAGACTTGTTAAGTCTGTCAAAGTTAAACTCAAGACTATGATATGGACTTACATTAGCAGCAAATAATACAGACTAAATGTATATTGTCCCCTGAAATAACTGATTCTTGAGAATATGAAGTTTTTAAAATTAAACACTTAAAAACTAAGCACCCAGAACATAATATTTTTAGTAAGGATGGAAAAGTCTCTGTACTGTTAACTATTTTCAAATTTTTTTTTCATCTTTTTCTTATTTGTACATTTTACTATATACTATACAGTAAATATAATATATACTATATTAATAGGTTGTATAAACCTAATATATACCCAAACTCCAGTAAATATACAAAACTTTTACTGACAAGCAATATGAACAAATTAATTTAAACACTACTAGTCTAAATTATTGACTTAGAACCTGACTTTCAAGACGCGTTTCTTTCATGTTTAGACTGTAGCTCACCTGAACACAGTATCATTTGTAATACATAGGCCAGAGAGCCACAAAAAACTACATTCTAAAGTTTCTAGTCCTACCATAAGTCCCTGCAGGTAGGAGATAAGGGCCTTGTTTTTCTCATCCTAAGGGAAAATGAAACAATCAGAATGGAATAAAAAAAGCATTTCCTTCTAAGACTCTATATTGTTCCCAAACAAGAGTGCTGGAATTTAGGCTGTATTGCATGAATCTCATCTCACCCCTAAATGCACTTAAGAATAGAGGTGAAAATAAGCTTTCCATCACCAGAAATGTTGCTGATGTTAGCATTCTGGTGCTTTTATTTTTTCAAAGGAAAAAAATACTATTCAAACAACTTCAGATAAAAGACAATATGTTAACCCCCTTCTCTTCAACCCTTCAAAGAATTCCCAATAATTCCTAATTATTTGGCTAAACTACATTTTTCTGGCACTGTTAATTCTTAATTAACTCCACCAAAAATCTTTTAAGTAGCACCACTAACCAAAATGGAAGTTTATTACAAAAACTGATATAAAAACAGAAGTCCAATGGAAAAAGTAAATAGCTCGACAAGAGATCCTTGTTTATTAAAAAAAAAAAATTAAGAAGGCTCATACACAAAAAAGGTGGGGGGGGGAAGGTTGGAAGGAAAAAAAAAACCAATTTAGTTCCTACCTCACAGCATATTAAAAAAAATACATTCCACATAGAGTTAAATGCCTTAACAAATTTAAATATATCTGTATTATTAAAGAATTTAAGAAATCTATAAGAATTAAATTATTAAATATAAAGCTCATGAGGGCAGGGGCTTTTTGTTCCAAGCTAAACCCCTAGGCTAGACAAGAGACTCCCTGGCACATAGTAGGCACTCATTTCTTGAATTATTGGAAAGAACTAAGAGAAATGAACAAAGAATAAACAGTCTTAAAAGTCATTAAGTACAAAACATCTAAAAAACTCAATTCTAGCAATAATAGAAAAATATAAAGCAAATTGGTTATTATTTATCAGCAAAGAAAAAAGTTTTAAAATTTGAGGAAGTAGGCTAAGAACATGCTCATATAACTTTTACTTTTATGGTGGTAAACTAGTGCAACCATCCTGAGATGCAGTGTAGCAAAGAGGAGCAAAATTATTTTCCTCAATTCCACAAAGAAAAACCTACCATAGGGAAAGGTGAAACGCAGACAAGGCCTTGTATCAAAATATGCTCACTGCAATGTTTTCAAAAACAAATTCCTGGAAACAACCTAAAATCTAACACTGGTTCAAGAAATTATCTCTTATACAATACTATACAGTCATAAGAAAAGATGATTGAAAATGGTTAATATGAAATGAGAAAGTTATTTATATAACTTATGTAGTATGACTTCAACTCTATTTTCAAAAGGAAGACCAGAAAACAGTCTCATTTAAAGCTTATGAATGAGAAAACAGACTTAGAAGGTGTGTAAGGGGCAAACAACTAGCCCTGGTAAACATGGGAGAGGAATCCAATTCTGACTCCATGGTTCACAATCTCATTCATTCAACCATTCCTTCAATGCCTACTATACATCAGCACTGTTCTAAGTTCTGCTGATTCAGCATATCAACAACAATAAAACCCCACCAAAAAACCTAACCTCAGGGAGCTTAAGATGTTTCAATCTTTCATATTATTTTTAAAATTGGAAAAAAGTCATAATCAAAGCAATCCCCTTTAGAATCTCAGGTCAAATTTAAACTTCCCTTCTAATTCAAGAAATCAATCAAAGCTCCCTGAAGAACACAGAACTAGAAGTCAAAAGACTAGCTTTTTAGTCCTGGTTCTTTCAATAAATAGCCATATGACCTTGGGCAAGTACACTTTTAACTTCTCTGGGACTGTTTCCTCAAACGTAAAATGAAAGACTAAGTGGTTTCCAGTACCCTAAAAAAATAAAAGTCTATTACTTGCATTTTCTTCTTATAACATCCTTGAGTTGTGTGAGTTTTGTGTTTTTTGTTTTTTTTTTTAAATCTAGTCCCTGGTTGGCTTCTACTAACAAGGAATTATCTTAGAAAAGGCAGCCTATTTCACTAACACAGTTTAAAAAAACTGCTGTATTCTTAGTCTAAACCTGTCTTCCTATAACTTCCAATGGTCCTTTTCGGAATGTAAATTTTTCTTACTGACTGCTGCCTTTAGGGCTGTTCTAAATAATTATTCATTAAAGTGTATTTCACTACTATTCTTATTTTACTTTGACAAATATAGAGTACCGAGTGATTATGTTTATTGATTTACTCAGATTAAAGTGTCAGTCCCCAGATCTTTTAACAAACTACATTGGTCAAATCAAGATTTTTACTTCTCTAATTTATCTTTTGCTCCTAAATATGAAACAATAATTTAATGCTTTTAAATTTTGTTTTGTTGGTTAACCTGGAGCTCCAACCTCTAATGATAATTTTAAACTATAAGGCTTTATATCTATCTTTTTATTTTTTTTAAGGTACCAGGAACTGGGGATTGAAAGTGGGACCTCATATGTGGGAAGCTGGCGTTCAACCACTGCTTCATCAGCTTCTCTGAGTCCCCCCCCCCTTTGTTTTGCTTGTTGTTGCTATTTTCAGGAGGCACGGGGAATAGCATCCGGGACCTCCCATGTGGGAGGCGGGTGCTCAACTGCTTGAGCCATGTCCGCTCCCTACACCTATCTTTTAAGCATTATTCTATGTCCTACCTTAATATCTACTAATAGGACTGATGAGATGGTTAAATGAGTTGCTTCATATAAAAAGTCTACAGTAATGCTTAACACAGAAGTACACAAAAATACTTATGATTAGGTCTTTGTTTGAAAAGGGCAGAGAAAGGATAGAATCTGGCAGCATATGCCTGGAAACCTCTCTGAATCTCAGTCCATTAGTAGAAATTAACCTACATTTCTCCACACTGATCATCATGTTATCATGTGAATTTCTGTCAAATATCCTTATTGAAAAGTCATTTTTTATTCATTGGCCCCTGGATTTTTTGATAAGGATGGAGAGCAAACTCTATAGTTCCCATACCTGACAACCACTCCCTGACTTTTAAAAATCAGGGCATTTACAGTTGCTGCTCATAGCTCCCCATTTAGTTAATTGTTACCATTTCTCTAGCAAGTTATACTGCTACCTTCTCACTCACTGGGGACTTTAGTTTTCTCTTGATGTTTCTGCTATGCTTTCTGGTGTGAAAATTATCTTCAGTAGAGAAACTAAAAGCACAATAATGATTCCCTGGCTTTGCCTTCCTTTTGTCAGCTATAGACTGTCTTCACCAAAATGCTCACCAAACCAATTCCTGTCTACTTTCCACATGCCAAACTTTTTATAAGCCTTATTCCTGCTTGCCATTTTAAAGACTAATGTAATAACTCTTCTTTAATTACTCATTCCTAGTTCTGTACTACTTTCACCATTTTTACCAAAGTCCCCTTTAAAATTTGGGTTTCTATTGCATTACCAAATCTGTTTCCTTAGGTGACCTCCCCTTTAACTGTAAAAATTCACAACTATACAATCAGTGCATGTTTTACTGCCCATACCCCTACCCCAAATTTTGAGTATCAATTGTGATGATGGGATACCACATATAACAGCTATGGGTGGATATGGGTGTATTTATTTATACAGTAAAAATGTTCATATAGCAAATTAACTCAGAACCTTAAGATTAAACTAAACAGAAACCAATTCTAATTTAAATCTATATCCACAATTCATGCCAATTAAATGAAATACAAGCCTTATTATCTAAGCTTTTATCCTTTTGAACAGCAAACATAAAACTGCAGTTTCAAATTGCATTATCGTCATCTTATCCAACAGAACTGATAACAATCAGCCTAAAATTATACAAAATTAGAGAGGTAGGAAGAAACAGAAAAAAGAAATGGTACAACAATATCTTAAAACTGAGTAAAAGCGGGTCCATTTATGGAGCACAGATAATTTAAATAAATTAGTATCATTGGTAATTTTCAGTTAAGGAATAATTCTAGTCCACACTAAGGATATCAACACTGCAAAACAATCTTTAAATAAACTAGTCATAAATGCTGGAGAGATCCTCAAAATGATGATAAAAGTTTTTACAAGATGATGACCGAGAAATGACCCATTTTCATTCCTCATTCTATTTGACCTCTGCAACATCTTTAAAAAGGTTTATCATTAACTTCTCCTTGACGCGCTCTATCTTCCTTGGCTTTTTGTGAGATTACCCTCCCCTGACTTCCTTCATTAGTTCGAACATTCTCTTCATTGGCCCCCTGTCCTTTATTACCTATAAAAATGATGACTCCTTTCTGAATTCCAAGCATTTCTACCATTTTAGAAAATCAAGAAACTAAAGATTAAAAAGGAAAATTATCCTTCATAATCCCCTCCAAAGAGAACCACTGTTTAACATTCCATTCTAGTATATTTTCAACTGCAGATTACTATCTACTGAATGTAAAAGATTTCCAAAATATATTTTAACTTCGGCAAGTCCCTTCCCAAACTTCCCTATTCCAAATGAACAATGGTTTCTAGCTTGGACAGTGTGACTAAGCAAATTCCCTCCAGACTAATCTTTGCATTCAACTGTCCACCAAGTCCTATCACTTCTCCTACTAAAGCACCTAGTGTTCACGTGTTGATCTGTCCTTACCCTAGCTTTTATCTTCCTTATACTCTATCCATTGGCCCCCAACAGGTCTCGCCATCCTGAACCTATCCCTCACAAATGGCACCATTTCTTATAAAGTTACATTTCTGGATATTACTTTAAAAATCTAAAGCAATTAAAGCTCTCAAAAACAGGATCCATCAAGTCCTTGCTTATAAACATCTTATACCTTTTCTACAGAATAAAGCCAAATATACCATGCTTTTCCGAAATTTACTCTAGCAAGTCTCACTCTCCTGTTACTCTCTCCCACCCCACAAACTGTATATCCTTTAGTCTTCATAATGGATTAATTAACATATACTACGTACATTTAGACCTCCCAAATCTGCTCATTCTGTTAACTCTAATTCTACCATAAGGCTCTTCTCTCTCTTAGCAAAATATTACTTATCTTCAAATGTCTCTTCTCTATAGGCTTTTAAAAATCCCCTTCCTTCCCTTCCCTCCAAGAGAATTAACTGCTCCTTCAGTTGTATTTTCTTAGTACTTTATGCATACTTCTATTTTAGCCTATTTTAAACTGTGATATTTATAATAAATTCTTCTAAAGCATAAGTCCATTAACATTTTATTCATTCATTATTGTCTGTCAGCACTAGCAATGCCTGACAATACAGTAAGCATGTCAGCCATTTATTCACTAATATGCAATGAATGCCAGCTAGTGGCAGGCACATAGGTACTGAATGTAAAGCAAGGTCCTTCCTGTATAAAGCTAACATTTGGAGAGGAGAATGAAGAGGGAATGGGGACAGGTGAAGTGGGAAAAGGAAACATATCAGTACCAGTACCCAAGATCGCCAAGGTTACAAAGACCCCAGTATAGTCTGGAGGAGGCATTCCTATCTGAAATCCAAAACAGTACAGATGGAGTTACTCTTTCTAAGAAACCAATACATAAAAAGAAGTCACCATGTATTAATATAAAATATAACCTTGTGTGAAAATCCCATAGTTTTGGCCATAAAGATTGTCTTAGCCTAACAAGAGACAAGAATGAATAAAATAATCTAGAGTTGATATTTTCACACCAGATAGTTGAGAATATAAAAAACTGTTCCCAGAATACCTTAAGAACACAATATGAAGATTTTATATATGACCAAATAATTAGGAAGTCTAGAACTACAGAACTGATTCTTTCCAAAAGGAAACTGCACACCTACCTCGCAGTGATAATCAAATATTATTGCACTTTCAGTAGTATTTGCTGATTCTTCTTTTCAGCACACGTTTCAAAGGATGAAAGTTGCTATTAAAAAAAAAAAAAAAAAAAAAAAAAAAAAAGCGAGAGAAAATGATCTATCAAGCTAATAAAGAATACAACTGCTGCTGCACCGGGCAATCTCACAGTACAGCACTGAAGAAAACAAAGACTACTAGCAGCGTTGGGAAGTGCTCTTTCAAAGCTGTTGAGTAGGCACAAACTTCTTGTTTCAGATCAAGTGTTGTGTCTTCAACTTAAGTGTACTCTTCTTTGGTCTTGTTGGTTGTTTCGACGTTTGTTCCTTGCCTGATCTGAACTTGAAGCAGCAGTTTCAGGTGGTAAAGTCTGTTCTGTTACACTTCATACTAGAGGTAAAAAATGAAGACATTAAGTATAAACTAAATAAAATAATCAAGGACAGAAGGTGAGAAGAGATGAGTTCATTTCATTACCTTAAAATTATTGATCAAGCAAGTAATGCAGGAAACTGCGAAGCACACTCATTTGATGTTATGAAAGCAATCTTTAATGCTAACGAATACCTCCTTTGGTATATACCCAAGACCTGAAATTATTTTACAGTCCTTATCGACTCCCTCAAAAGCTCTTATTTTTTAAGGCTTTCGCATAATATTCAGTAACTACAAGCTTTCTATACACATCTAACACTGAATTATGTACTGTGGAAAATACAAAAGAAGCTCCTGCCATCAGGGAGTTTACAAATCTTCCTGAGAAGAGTTATACACAGGGGGAAAAAAATACAGAATGAAATGCCAAAAACTAATTTGCTCAAATAATATTTGGGTATCTACTAAGTCACATATTCTACTAGAAATACTTATTGTTTATTCACCACTATATGTATACAGAAAAAACATGGTTAGCATAGTCAGAGAAGGCTTTTAAGGAAGATAAGGAATTTGAATTGAACCTATAAAAGTAGGCAGAATTTGAAGAGAATGAAAAAAACTGAGTATTCTGAGCATGAAAAACTTACACATGCCAAGTCAGAATATGACACTAAATTATGAGTTCCTTGGGAGCAGGGACCATGTATTATGATTTTCTATGCCTGGCATCAAGTAAGGTCTATTGCATGAAAGACTATGGCAACAAGAGCAGCTTGTTGTTCCAGAGGAAATCAATAGGCTAGCCTGGCTAGAACAGAGGGCTGGGTTAAAGTGAAATGGGATCTGTGATGTGACAGGTGTAGTGCAGCCAGATTATGAAGCCTTTCAACTTGATATAACATAACAGAGAGTGTTAGTTCTTGATGAATCCTGTGGGAGATGTCTCAGTAAAGAAAACAAATCTCATTTGAGCTGTTAACAGTAAATAGATGAGAAAAGTCTGTAGAATAGATGAGAAAGGTCTGTAGAAGAAACAAAAACAAAATGAGAAGAGATGTGAAGAGAAATGAAATGTATTCATGAATAAAAACCAGATTGTTTAAGATTAGCTATAAAATAAATGGTTATTTTGCACTGTGACTCAAGGATGCTGTTAACTAAAACGATTTTATGGGGAGAAGAAAAAGAAGGATTTGGTTTTAGACATGCTGGGAGAGAGTAGATAAATTTATTTGAAAAACATCCAAAATAAAAATGACTACGAATTGAGAGGTCAGAACTGGTAAAATATCTTAAACTAGGAGAGCTCAATTACAATAACTGATATATTTACTAGTAAAATACTGTAGATAAGTTATTTAACCCCTATAAGCTTCAGTTTCCTTACCTGCAAAGTGAAAACTCAATAGCTGATCTATGGCTATTTTCTCAATCTAACATTCCATGATTCTGTATTATTACTTGAAAAATCAAGTATCACAACTTGTGCAATCTTTCAACTTTAGATCATTCTCCTATTACCCAGACTAGACACTTCTTAGAGTAATTTCACCTGGCTGCACATTATAATCACTTGGCACACACAAAAAAATACCTATGCCCAGTCCCCACCTACTGAGTGATTTAACTGGCCTGAGGTAGGGCCACTTTCTTAAATTATTTTTGATTCCTCCCTCTCCTTCATCTCTACATCCAATGTTGAAAGTTTCATCATGTTTCCTTCAAGTTATCTTTGTATTCATGCCTTGTCTGGGTGTCTAATACATATGCCAATTTCCATTGTTAACCTTTTCTACTTCCTATCACATGTACACTGGCAGATTGATCCTATCTAAAACTCTAATTTATCTCATCTCCCCTGTTGAAAATCTTCAGTGATTGTTGTTTTTAGCACTCTAGATCAGAGGTTTTCAATCCTAGCCACACATTTAACCACCTGGGAAACTTAAAAAAAATCACAGCTTAGACTGGCCTGGGATAGGTCCTATCCCAGTGATTCTAATTTAACCACACTAGGTTAAGTCCCAGACATTGTTGTGGGTTGTTCCCGCCCCCCAACCCACTCCCTTCAAGGTGTTTCTGATTTGCAGCCAGGGTTAAGATGCATTATTCTAGATATCTCTATTCTACCTTTACCTTCTATTGCTCCCTAGTTCTTCTCCCAGATAGGTCAACTTCTTCCCCTAATCTGTGACCATAACTCTTGGAAGATTCTTGAATTCTAGATTTGCTCAAATGGGTCTCCCCACAAAGAATATAATTTTGCCATCTTCAAGATGACAATAAAAAGCCTTCCTTGGAATTCCAGTATAGATTCATTACCTTAATTCCTGTAGCACTTACTGCCAGCATAATTCATTTTGGTACCAAATCATTTCTGCACTTCACTTACTTAATGCTTATGTATCTTGTTCCTCTAATTATATTTCGAATTTCTGAGGAACAAACTCAAATTTACTTATCACACTCCCCTTTAGCACCTAACCTAACACTTAACCATAGCAGAAACTAACATAGCAAAAATTCTTAATTCATAATAGCCAAAAGATAACAATTCAAGTCTGGCCAGTTCCATCAACTTAAAAAATATATTTTGGTTAACTATATGAAGTCTTAATTATCCAATATAAAAACAATTTCTTCTTTAAAAAATACAGACTAATATACTGCATTTACTTTACTAACTCGGGTCTATTTATGGCCCTAAAGAATTCAAGATTGTTATTTGATAAAATTGATGAGAATCTTGAGCAACTGCTAAGGACAAGGCTATATGTTTGTACCTGAAGCCTTCAAGGTCCTGGATGGGCATTTTAATAAAACTGGCTATCCATTCACACCAGGATTACCATTCATTGGTGGAAATGACTTGTCTTGCCTTAACTCTCTAAAGGTAAGTGCATTATTCCCTACCCCACTCGTCCCCAAAAGCTAGACAATTCTTAAGTCACATGAAAGATAAAATACCAATCAAAAAATTACATTTAAAAAAAATTATAGAACAATTTAAATGGTGCCCTAAGAGTCTCCCTGACTGCTAATCAAATATTCCTTTGCTCAGTATGGAAATA
>JAQZBX010020823.1:0-32722 GCA_029593785.1 Cabassous unicinctus | reverse complement strand
TTTTTTACACCGTTTGAGTCAAGAAAGAACATAAAATGGCCCACAACAAAAAAAATAAGTTGGGGACCTGGCATATGGAAAAGAATCTGTTAAGAGCCAGAGGTGATGTTCCTATTGCTGAGTGAAGTTGCAAAGCTTTATATGGTTGCCATGAGACATGAAGAGTTTTGTTTGTTATTATTTATTATTGGAATAATGAAAAAGTGCTCTAAGAATGACTGAAGTTATGAATGCACAAATATGTGATTTCACCAAATACCATTGATTGTACACTTTGGATAGATTTATGCTTTATTAATATGAATCAATAAAATTGATTTGTTAAAAAAAAGAGGGCATACATTTGTTTCTGAGCTTTCAAGCAACGTGGGAAGCTATATAAGTCACACATAAAGCATTTGCTTATTTTATTGCTATTTCTTTTTTTGTTTGTTGTTTTTTTTTTAAAGATTTATTTTATTTATTTATTTCTCCCCCCACCCCTCCCCTTGGTTGTTTGCACTTGCTGTCTGCTCTCTGTGAGCTCTCTGTGTCTGCTCGTCTTTTTAGGAGGCACTGGGAACCAAACCCGAGACCTCCAATGTGGGAAGGAGGCACCCAATCGCTTGAGCCACATCCGCTCCCTACTTGTTGTGTCTCTCATTGTGCCTCCTTGTTGCATCTCCTTGTTGCATCATCTCATTGCATCCTCTTGCTGCATCAGCTTACCACGCCAGCTCCTCGCATCAGCTCACTGTCTTGCTCGTCTTCTTTAGGAGGCACTGGGAACCCAACCCGGGACACCTCCTCCCTCATGTGGTAGGTGGGCACCCAACTGCTTGAGCCACATCCAATTCCCTTATTGCTATTTCTGATCATGAAACCTAAAAGAATAATTTTCTTATAAATCCTAATAAGCAGATGCTAGGTAGCATCTTTTGCAACATCCCCAGCAACACCACTGGCTGAGTGTCAACTAGCTTTACCTTAGATAACAGGTTCTCAAACATAGCAGGTTTTAGATTTTTTTTTTTCCATTAAATTGGGCAAGGGAAGTAAAAATAGAAAATGAAGAAGGGTGGGGGGAGACAGAGAGAGAGAGAGAGAGAGAGAGAGAGAAGCTTAAACCAGTGTTAGTGTGCGATGAATGAACCACTCAATTCAGTGCATCTAAGATGCATCAGAGCAACAACAATGACGACAGTAATAATAAGTGAAGAAACATGGAAAGGGGAAGGGAAAGGAACTATGATTTACTGCTCAAACACCAAATAACAGGTCCTGAGCAAATGACCTTGTGTACATTTTGTTATTTACACCAGCATTTTAGCAGCCTCCAACTATCTCTGCCCTGGAGGGATGTGCATAAAAACACTGAATTTTAGAGGAAAGAGAGACACTGAAATAATGTAGCCAAGAACCCTCATTGTAAAAGGTAAGAAAGGCTCAAAAAGGCTAAGGGTCTTATCAAGGGTCACACAGCCAGTATGATGCTTGATTATGTTGATATCTACAGAAAATAAATTCTAAGTTCAGCAATTAATCCGACATCTGAGAAACGCTAATCCTAGAATAGGCATGAAATGAATATCAGAATTCTGAGTTCCTGGCTTATCTTCTCGTTTTCCCCAAGATTTCATAAATAGTATATGCAGAAAGAAAGGAATTATGTACAAAGTGAGTTATATTGACACAACTACTCTGTATAAACTGGTTTTAAAGTTTCCACCTGGAGCAGTTTCATATGGTATATGAATTCCAAAACCAGATATTGGATTATGTTTGTAAACTGGTTTCTACCTGGGCATGATTAAATTATGATTAGGGCTTTGATTGGGCCATGTCAGTAGGACGTTGAGTCCCCACCCACTAAGATAAAAGATAAAAGACATGGCAAAGGACAGAGTTGGACTTCTGATGCTAAGTTTTTGAGCTGGAGCCCCAGGAAGTAAGCACACAGAGGAACTTGGTCATGAGGAAAGAGAAAAGGCCCCAGGAAGACAAACAAGCCGTTTGCCTGATAGTCTAGAGTTGGCCTTGTGGAGATAGCAGAGCAGCTGAGCCCGGAGAGAAGCAAGCCCCAGGAAGAGAGGAACCCAGGAAGCCTGAACCCTCACAGAAGTCGGCAGCCATTTTGCTCCAACATGTGGCAACAGACTTTGGTCAGGGAAGTAACTTACGCTTTATGGCCTGGTAACTGTAAGCTTCTACCCCAAATAAATACCCTTTATAAAGGCCAAAAGAATTCTGGTAATTTTCATCAGCACCCCTTTGGCTGACTAATACATCACCTTTGACAACAGGGGCTGCAGGTACTATTTGCTATTGTAGTGGTATACCAGTACTCTGTTAATGACTACAATAAACAGAGTTATTAAACAGAGATGTTGCTTTGAGTTCCAACACTGTGTTCAAGGTCAAGATTTCATGTGCATTTACAGTAAGAATGGTAATAAATGTCATGAGAAGTGTTATATTCAGAGATAGCATCCAGTATAAACATAGAACTGGAATTCTATTTTACATGGGGCAGGGGCCTCAGCTTGAGGATAAGCTGCCAAAGCTCATCTGGACAACTGACAGGGCTGATTAATCACGAGTGTATTTGCATGAAAGATTAAAGAGTCACC
Organism: Cabassous unicinctus; assembly: GCA_029593785.1. NCBI lineage: Eukaryota > Metazoa > Chordata > Mammalia > Cingulata > Chlamyphoridae > Cabassous > Cabassous unicinctus. The sequence continues at coordinate 30,113 of JAQZBX010020823.1, read as the reverse complement.
TGGGAAAGACCTCACCGCAAGCGAGGATGGAGTCAGGCACCCATGTATCATCCTCAAAAATCACATCTCAGGTTTGAAGACAGGATGGTGAGTTACTACTTCTATGCAAGTCGCCAGGGTTCAACCCTGCATCTTAGGAAGAAGCTGCAAGGAATACCAACAGATTTCCTTTTTCCCACTAAATCACAATATTCACAGCTTGTAAGAGTGCATTATGGGACAAAAGCCAGAGAATATGCCAGACCTGAACATCCAGCTGCTTACTTCTCATCTCCACCTGGATGTCTGAATGACAGCTCACACTCAAAATGTCCAAAACCATGCTTGATTGTGTACCTGAACCCATTTATTTCTCAGTGTTCCTTCCATGTCTTAGTGAACAAATGAACATTAGTCTACTTCCATGAACCACCGGTGACATCTTCCTCTTCCATCCCCATTCTCTACAGTCCCAGTCTTTCTTACTTTCTTTAACATATGCCTTTCTTGTTCAGAACTTTTGCTTGGGACGACCTTCTGTCCTGAACACTCTGTCAAACCCCCTTTCAAAGCATGATTTTGGCCATTTCCTTAAATCTCTCAGGCCACACCTGAATGGAGAGTAGCAGCAGCAGCAGCACAATCCCTTTGTGAACCAAGGGGCTAAAGCAAAGCCTCTGCTGCAGCTCTACAAAGCCACTTTGTGCCTATTCAGGTTCTGAATCAATGGCTAATTAAATCAACAAGTTACAGGGGTATGTGTGTCAGATATCTTTTTTTTTTTTTCAATAGGTTCCGGGGCTGAGGATTGAACCCAGGACCTTGTATGTGGGAAGCCAGCACTCAACCACGAAGCCACATTGGCTCCTCTGAGTTGGTTTTTTTGTTTGTTTGCTTGTTGTTCATTTTTGTTTGTTTGTTTGTTTTTAGGAGGCACCGGGAACTGAACCCAGGACCTCTCATGTGGGAAGCAGGCACTCAACTGCTTGAGCCACATCCACTCCTCCAGATCTACTCACTCTACTTCTCCAGACTGCAGGACTTAGAGAGGTGGTGAATGTTATGGCTCCATGAGATTTCTGGGTTGCCCACTTGCCTCTTGACATGTGAGGTGTAAAAGTTCCAGCATCTTCATCAGACAGCACCTAAAGGAGAAAGCTGGTCTTTGGAGGACCCCCAATCACTTTCCTGCAGTGATTTGTCTCTCAACTCTCTGGGGAACATATAAAAGGAGAAGTGCTGTGGACCTCTTACATAGGATCACGTACTATGTTAGTGCTTTGACCCTGGTGAATCACAGTGATTATTCCTTAATGATGACTTCATGAATTGTCATTCAACACGTATTTATTTGCATGTTAAATTTAGTTTACAATTAAGTAATTACTGAATCATTTCAAACATTCAAGTAAACGAAGGTCCTGTGAAAACTACTTCTCACCTACTTCTAAAGCACATTATTATTGGGCCATTTCTGCCAATGTTCACAACACAGCTAGCAAGTTTCAATTGGCACTTTTCTGCTGATTTGAAAAAAGTGATGATCAAATAGTGTTTTGATAAATGCATGAGTAGTGGGGTAATGTACAGTTGCACTTCATTGACCAAATAGTATTTTCCAAAGCCATGTGGTCTCAAGCAGATTGGATTTCCTTCCCAGCATTCTGCACTGCATTTGGCTTTTAAATGTGGGGGACACAGAGTTGTTATCATATTGAAAGGAAGGCAACCACTGACCAGATGGAGAAAACATATGGAGATGAGGAAGTAAAAAGATCCTAAGGAGAAAGATATGGCATGGGGAGATCTTCTGCCACAGAACCAAGTCTACAGCTAAAATGATTCAAGAAGTGGTTCCTATGGACATGCAACCCTCACAGGCCACAAGGAAATGGCTCTGAGGTTTTCCAGATAATCTGCCTCAGCACCCTTTCTCAATCATCCTGGGAATGTGGGGTTAAGAGTGATTTTCTTAATCTCTGACAGATGGCAGAATATGGAACAAGTACCTCTAAGCAAAAAATTCACCTCTTTTCCTGCCCCATTATAGGATGGGAAAGACTAAAGATTTCTGGTTCAAAACTCTCACATGCTCCAAAGTACGCATCTTGGAAGAACTTTAGCATGGTCACAAAAGTGGTAAACTGAAAAAAGCAACCTGGGTCCCAGGCCCAAATTTGTCACCACTGGCAAACCCTGTCTCATTTCTAGGATTTGGGCTTTTTAACCATGAAATTTTGTCTTTTCTAAGGTTTGAGTCACTCCTCCCCCTCCATATACTTCATTCCTACAATACCTAAGTAACCATTACACTCTCTTCTTTCTTTTCTCTCCTTTCTCCTTAGTTTTAGGCAAAAATACTCAAAATTTTTAAAATATCAGATAGGCCTATCTCATTGATTTAACCAGAATTCTCTAAATCGGTGCAGCTCAACAACATTTTCTGTGATGACAAGAACATTCTATAGTTGTAAGTACAATGCAGTAGTCGGTAGCCCATGGTGCCAATTGGGCACTTAAAATGCCATATCAGAGAGCACAGCTCTATGCAAATTTTTGCTAATTAAGGCAGACATCCCAGATCTTGTACTTCATTTGTCCTTTCAATCAATCAATCAACTAATCACTCAACAAACTGTTACTGATTGGATAATAGGAAAGTTCTCAAGAAACTGATAGTCTAGCAAGGTAATAAATATATACATTGTCCTGTCATTCTCATGATGACTCTTCCAGATTTTTCCTCTTTGATCTTATCCCTCCCTCCTCTCACCTTCCATCCATCCATCCAGATCCCCCCACTGAATTTAAAGAGGCATATTTCACATGTGCTTTAAAAACTCAAAGTATGCCTGTTTGGAATAGAATGGGCAATATTGAGAAGCACTTGTCTATAGATCTTTGAGAATCATAAAGCAAACTGATTTTCTCCACTTTGGAACAGTACCAATTTCTGTCTTCTAAATGAGTCATATGTTTCAAAACTCTTGTACAGAAAATTGTAACTTTAAAAAATGATGATACTGTCTATCTTGCTCTTTGGTTCTGACCAACCTTAATAAAGCCTCATCTAATAAGGCAAAATTGACATTGTTATAAAGTTCATATGGGCTCTGCTTTTCCAAACATATAAATTGGCATTTTCCTAGATTTACAATGTTCATTAGTACATATTTCACCTGAATTATATATCACAGCACATTTTCCAATGTTACAGATTTTTTTCCATAACACTTTTTCCAAGTTCATCAGAATTTGCCAAGTTCAATACAATACATGGGCATTTGAAAACGAATGCTCACTAAATTTCAAACTGCAGGTAAATTTGCAATTTTTTTTACAGCAAATTATAGATTGGAATTAAATATGGAACCTAATATTTGTACTAACTCACTCTCCTGCTCTCCTCCTTTCAAAATCATAGTTTTCCAAATAAAAGAAACAAAAATTCATTGCTGAACACACTGCACCAAATTAAAAGTAGTATCATCATCATTATTAAAAGTTGTTCACAATGCAACTATGGACTAAAGTAGACTTATTATTCTAGTAATGGATGAAATTGTAACAGCAATATAAAGACAGTGGTCACCAGAGGTTCTGAGGGGAGGGAGGGGGGAAAAATAGGTGTAACATGGGACATTTTGGGGACATTCAAATTGTTCTGATGGGCAATTATACATTTTGTCCAAACCTATAAAATTGTGCAGTTGTAAAGTGTAAACAATAATGTAAACTATAGACCATGGTTAGTTAGCAATGCTTCAATATTTGTTCAATTGTAATAAATGTACCATACTAATGAAAAGATGTTGCTAATCGAGGAAAGTATGGGAGGGGGAGGGGGTGGGTATATGGGAATCCCCTATATTTTCAATGTAACATTTAAAATAAAGAATTAAAAATAAAAATTTATTTTTATATTTTAAAAAGTTCACATTGCCTAAGAAAACAAGTAAAGGATAAGATTACAAGTAAAATTTCAGTGTTTTCAAGGTAAAAATCCAATGTTCTCTATGTCCTTCATTTATAAGTAATTCAAAAATCTTTTTCTCTCCAGGAAAAATGAGTAATAGTTGAGTCTAAATGACAGCAGCCCTGTGGTATCAAGGGTCCACATTTCAGCTAATTTTCAGTTCTTATTATCTTGATACCATGAGATGGAATTTAATAGACGGTTAAAACATCTCTAACATGACATTTAGCAAAGAATGTGTCAGTGGCATCCATGGCCTTAACAAAGATGGAACCTCCAAAATATAAATCAAAGAAAATATAAGAACATTTTAGAAGAAAAGGATGACAGTCAACCAACACACTTAAAATATTTTAAATGCCTTAGGGAATCCACAGAGCAAGTTGTGTTAAAAATCGTGCTCTACCAACTAAACAAATTCAGCTCTCTGATAAGAGAGGAAGCAATGGTGGTAGAATAAGAAAATCTTTAGATTTTTTTTTCCAAAACATATGTGTTCAAGTTAGTGCCCCACGTCATCCTATTTCTTTGGTAATTCTCCTATTCTCTATGAACCGTGTAGGGTTTTCTCAGTGTAAATTAGCGACAGTGCTCAGAGATGCCAGCGTTCTAGGGAGTGAGGTTGTCATATCAATCAAGACAAAGAGCATGAAAATACTTTCCTGAACTGTTAAAAAAAAAAAACTCTCGAGATTTAGCTTATTTAATAGAATATTGAATCTCAAAGGTTTCAACTGGAACACCAAATCCAATAGATATTGTAAACCAGAAGAATCGCTGATTCCAGATGTGAACTATACAACTAACCACTAGTGACACAATTCTTGAAATCCCTTGCCAACACTGTGTGTGTAAAGGTTGGTTTGTCAGAAAGTGAGTGGAGCTGCTGTGAAAAGATGATTTCTTTGTAGAAAAAGTGTGTTGTGAGTATCACCATCCCACCACAATGGGATACCATCCTTCAGCTCAAATCAAGAGGGAAAGGCTCCAATAGAATGACTCAGAGAGCTTGATATGGGTCTCCTAGAGTTAGGGGGAGACAGTGAATTGGGGTCTGAGTCTTAAGTGGTAAATTTAAAAGACCAGCTGCTTTTCTAGAACAATTTTGCTGGGCTCAGCTTATGATTCCAGAGTCTGTTGAAACAAAGGATGCATGTGTGTTCCCCACTGCAACACAGAGAAAGAGCAGCACAGAAGTCATTTGACTTTTTTGCCCAGGAAGACTTCCTGGAAAGTGGAGGGGTCTCCAACAGAGAAAATCTGAGCAGTGAACCAGTGAGAAGCCAGGAGTTAAGGAGGGAATGGCCAGCAGAGGAATTCCACTGACCCATCTGTGGAAGTGTAGTTGAATTTTCCATGATGGCCTCTGAATAATCTGTACCAGAGCCAATGATAAGGAGTGTCTGTTTTTCACAGTTGCAACTCCTGACAGCAAAAATATATCTTGTGACAATATTAATCAGGTTAAAACTTTTCTGATCCTTTTTCCTTAGCTCTCTCATCTCACTTCAACACTGAGACATCAGAAACTGAGGAATGGAAAATGGGAGTGCGGAGAGAGGAGGTGGCTCAAGCCATTGGGTGCTTCCCTCCCACATGGGAGGTCTCAGGTTTGGTTCCTGATGCCTCCTAAAAAGAAGACAAGCATACAACAAACAGACACAAAGAGCAGATAGCGAGCCCAAACAACTGGGGGGGGGGGCAGTAAATTAAATTAAAATGCAATGAAATAAAATAAATCTTTTTTTTTTTTTTTTCAATGGGAGAACAGAGGTGGAAGCTCAAGAAGGAGACAAGAATTCCTCTATCGCACCACCCTTCCAGAAAACACCCAGCCTAATCCAGGCCCTAGCAGGAATACAGGGGAATGTTGTTGTTATTTGTTCATTTGTTTGTTTGTCTGGTTGTTTGCTCATGAGGTTGGACACCATTATTTACCGAATCAAAACTATATTCAAAACTTCAAGTGAATATGTCCCATTTGGTCTTGGTAGAGCCTCTACACATCCACAAGGTCATGGTAATTAATTTAGAGAAAGGCCCAAAAGAATTTTCTAGTAAAAAGAAACAGCTATAGAGCCACAAATTGGATATAGTTTGACGGGCTGTGAAGTTTAAGTTACAGAATGCTAATCTGCTAGTCCTGGAACTACCTGGAGCTGCCTTTTAATAATCAGATGTCAACTTAAAAGTGGCTCAACAAGCCCCAACAGGAATATCCTGATGACTAGCTCAGTTCTTGACACGGCAGCCACTGCACATGCTTCCTCTCAACTGCCTTTTTTTTTTTTTTTTTTTTAAGTACCGGGGCCGGGGGATTGAACCCCAGACCTTGTATGTGGGAAGCCAGCATTCAATCACTGAGCCACATTGGCTCCCCTGAGTTGTTTTCTTTAATTTATTTGCTTGTTGTTTGTTTTTTTGTTTTTAAGAGGCACCAGGGACCGAACCTGGGACCTCCCATGTGGGAACCAGGAGCTCAACCGCTTGAGCCACATGAGCTCCCAAGAATTGCCTTTTCTAACCATACTTCTTGACTTTCCACCTTTAGTACACCTCTGTTCCAGGACATCCCTATGTACATTCTGCCTATTACCTTTCCACAACTCGGGCTTCTTCCCGAGAATATTCTGGATCAACCCTAACCTGTTCATACAAGCCCTATCAAGTTCAAACACTAATCTGCTGGTTCTACCTCAGAGCAATCCCTAGTCTAACTTCATGGCTTTTTTATCTTCCTCTTGCCACACCTTCAGTGACTCCAAAGCTGGTCAGAGAAAAGTGAATTTCATTGAGGCAAAGCAATACTTTCACCCTTTCTCACACTGGAAAGTCACAAGGTTAAAAGAGCAAGGAAGACCTAGGAAGTGGATCTTTTCAGCTGGTTTAAACATATGAAGAACTGCCAGAGGAGGAGTCCTTTCTACAGTCAAAAGGCAGAACTAGAAATTACATGTGGAGACGATTTCAGGTCAAATAATGGTCTATCAATTGGAGTTTCTAACGATGAAAACGGCTAACCTGCAAAGCAGTGATGCCTCGAGGACTAAAAATACTCTAGCAGAAGAAAAAAGTCCAAACACCAAGTATACATTACAGGAGCAATTCTCATATAAGGAGGGAACTTAGATGGGATGACTACAAAGTCCATTCCTTATTCTAAGATTGTGTGTAGAACAAGGCCATTCTTCATTCATTCCATAAAACATGTCTCAAACACCCGCTGTGCATCAGGTACTATGCTAAGTACAAAGATGAACAAGGAATGGAATCAACGACAGGGATACCCATATAACAGGGTCTCTTAGTAATCTGGCCACACTCCATTTATTTTGAGACTTATATATTTCAACATTCCTATTATCTGTTTATGCAAAGTTTAAATCTTAGCTTTATAGCAACATTACCCAATTTACAGGCTAGATCACATTTGTTTACATTGACTTTCTACCTGAACTAACTTTAAATAAGGATATCCTCTTCAGCAAGAAAGGGAAATGGCATGGTTTACCATTTGATTTTAGCATATAAGAGGGAGGGAAAAACCTCATTTGTCCATGGACTGATGCTGCCGGCTTTGATCTATGGCCATATATAATCATTTTTATTGTACCTCATTTCCTAGACTTTAGATCATGAATACTTACTAAGATGCCTTCTTAAATTAATATGAAATTCCCTATGCACAACGGAAGATTTAAAAGACCTAAAAATAATTCAGTGGCATTCTGACACTAGATGGAAATATAGTTCTTTGATTCTAGCTGGGAGAACCCTAAGTTCAATCTGACTGTAGAGTTATAATCATAGTCAGCCATGCCAGTGGCCCTTGCAAGACCATGCTTTTGACTCTAGCCTCATTAAAACCATACCTTTGGGAGCAGATGTAGCTCCAGTGGTTGAGCGCCTGCTTCCCATGTACGAAGTACTGGATTCAATCCCCAGTACCTCCTAAAAACAAAACATATAAATGAAAAAAACAACTCTCACTGGAGAGCAGATGTAGCTCAGTGGTTGAGCACCTGCTTCCTACGTATGATGTACTGGATTCAATCCCCGGTACCTCCTAAAAAAAAAAAACAAAAATACCTTCTACAAACCATCTTAGCTAAATAGTCACTTTTTTTTTTTGACTGGCATAGATTTATTATTATCTTCTGTTAAACATTTTAGATCTTTTCAAAAAACATCTGCTAATAAGGGCACGTAGGTTTTCTTCACCAGTAATTTGGGTGTGTGTGGTTACATAACAGAAGGGGAGGGGACAAGGACAGGTGGGAAATATCTCCACTGGAACACACATTGGGAGGGGCTTAGGGGTCTACATCACACACATCACTGCTGCTCCAAGAGAAAATAGTCCCTGGTCTTCCATTAGGTTAAGCACTACCTTGCTTAACTCTGTAGCAGGGTTTTTCCCTGCAGACTCCCCTCACGCCCCATGCCCACTATTTATTAGTGCTAGCTAATATACTTGTTCTTTATTAAGCATTGACAGAGGATCTACTATAGAGTAGGACAGGGCTATGAAAAGCTTTTTATCTGTCCCCAGTGAGGCTTTGGAGCCATTAACTTCTTAAGTATAAGCATAAATAAATTAACCCACTGCCCTCAAGATCTATTTATTATTTCCACAATTCTTGATAAAGCTTCTAAGTGGTCAAATGAATAATATATCAATTTCATTCTTTAGAGAACCCAGGAGCTATGCTACATCTATGTGTAGAAACAACCGCCTACATGCAAAAAAAGCAATTTCAAGGCTGGCCGAATCCCTAGAAAAGTCATGATCACACGAATAGGGTATGTATAGACAGCAGACTCGGTAATGAAACTGAGGAGTCCATGAATGTGATCTAAAATAATTATGCGTTTACAAATATGGCATGCATTAGTCATTGGCCATCCAACGTCCTGTCTCCTTGCTCATAGAATTCTGATTTCGACTGGAGAGCAATGGCCCAATCTTAGGGGATAAAATAGCACAGGTCTAAGCTAATCACAGCTATTCCATTCCCCTCTGGCAAAGGTTTGCTTTTCAAGCATTGCAATTATCAGTTGCTATGACCTCATAATGAACAATGAGATGTTAGGAGAAGCCCACTGGGGGACTTCTAAGAATTTTTTTTTTTTTAATAAAAGAGACAGGCTTCCACCCTCATCCTGCCTCGCAGACAGACATGATGTCCAAATGTCCGTGCTGGGCCCTGAAGAATGATGGACAGTAAAGGGGACACAAAACCCCAGGGGGTGCCTAAGACAACAAGACATCCTTACAGGTCATGCCCCTGACAGCATTACTGACCATTCAACAAAATAAACCCAAATTCTTGATATGGTACATGCAATTGCAAGTAAAACACAATAATAAAATATATGGACACCTTTCTTTTAGGAAACCTTATCTTTTCCTATACGCTTCATAAATATATTTAGGTAGTGATTTTGTTAAAACATTCTATATAGTTTTAGTCAGTATTCCTCCTAAAAATATTTTAATGTTATCAACCAGAACAATGAATAAAATTCTAGGCAGCTCAACCAGTTCCCAATTAAATAAATTAAGGACCCCATTGTCTCATTCCCATTCCATTTCTGACTGAAAGACTGCAAAATCATTACCATCTTTTACATAAAAATTAACTGACATTAGAGCATTTTTATTATTCTAATAATAAAAAACAAGAACAGACAAATGATTGAAGTGATGAATGCACAAATATGTGATTATACCAAATGCCATTGACTGTATACTTCGGATGGATTATGTTTTTTAATACATATCAATAAAATTGATTTGTTTTTTTAAAGAATTAACTAACAGTGGCATTATGTACCTCCTTTGGCATAATGATATACTCATGTGAAAATGAGAAAAAACACTATTCAAATATCATAATGATTAAAGAAGATACTTAAGTGCTGAATTTCGAGCCTGGTTTATGGTAAACAGTCAATAAATGATTGTAATTAATAATAACAATATCCATTCTACATAATTTACATACAACAAAACGATGTGCTTAGGAGGTAATGCAATATACTTAACACACTTTGAAATATATACATATACTTTCAGAGTAACACGATTTAAACTTCCAGCCCCCAGTTTTGGGTATTTCACGCTAGCAGCCTGGGTCAGCAGCATGGCTGAGCTTCACAGCACAAGTGGTGAGACAATACAGAGAGTCCAGCATGATGCAGGGGACTGCCTGCCAGCATCCCTCTCCCCTCGGCTTTCTGAGGCTGCATTACTCAGCGAGTGTTCAGAAGTTACACTCAGGGAACTTGCATATGGAAAATGTTTTCTTTTTTCTGCCCCTCTCTCTCTCTTTTGTTAAAAGAGTTGTAAGCCAACTCATTACTTAAAAATGTCTGTACAGAGAGCCCCCAATCAAGAAGCAGCAAAAAGCTACCACCACTAAAATTCAAATGCAAATTCCTAGCTGGAGTGAAAAGTGAACAAATCACCAACACTGACCAACATGTCTGCAAGCTTCAGTTTATTTAAACCACACCAACTAATAACATGTGGCCAAAGAAAATTTTGCTTTTGAAATAGTAAGTATATGATGAAGGCTCGGAATGCAAGAATTTCTATAATAGGTCAAGAAAATAACATAGTGAACAGCTGTTGGCCAAAGCCGTCTGCTGCTCCGTTGGATAAACATTATGCTATTTCATAAACAATTTTATATTGTTATAGAATATTTTGTTTATTTCCATAAATAATTTTATATTTTTCACTTTTTGCTGATATGCTATTAAGTGTTCATATTAATGTAACAGAGTGAAAATCAAAGTATTTTTTTTCAGTCCACCCGTCCATACATACATTGGTTTCTTTGTATTTCTTATGGGTAGTTTCCTTTGACTTATTTATTTATACTTATCAGCAGCTCTCCAGCTACAGACCATCCCATCTTGGAAATAAGGCATGTCTGCTGGAAGATCACTGTCACAGGAAGATCTCCGCATCATGCCCCTCCCTCTGGTGACCCCTGGGATTTCTAGAAAGTTCCAGATGATTGTTCCACATGAATTATACCCCTGAGTTTGTCTGCTCCAGCCATTGTGCTGGTCGGCCTTGCCCTTCCTCGCCTGCCCCAGCTCCTGCCTGCCAATGCAGCTTGACCTTAAAGCAGGCTACTGTCATCACCAATAACAAAATAGACATCCAGGCAAAAGGAGAGGTTCTTGCCCCAAAATGAGTTACCAGATAAAATGCAGAAAGCTCGTATCAATGTGAATTTCAGATTAAAAATGAAAAACGATTAAAAACACATATGTTTGTATTTCACTTTTTACCTGAAATGCAAATTCAGCTGAACACCCTGTATGTTCATTTGCTAAATCTGGCAACTCTACCCAGAATCTTGCGGGTGCCAGAATGATGCTGGGCTTTGTTCTCTTTCCCACCCCCGAATGTGCACTGGGCTGGCTTGAGTCCAGATTCTCACACAGACTTTCTGTCAGCTCTTTGCTCTTGCGTTCCCCCTGAACCAGTGGTCTCAAGCCAAGCCCAAGGAGCCCAAGGGAGAACAGATGCCATTCTGTGCCCTCAATCTTCTTCTTTCCTCTTCTAAGTCTTTTCTCTCACCAGAATCTCAGCTAAAACACTGGAGGAAGCTCCAAAAGCCATTAAAACAAAGCCAAAGCTTTCCTGCAAATCAGTGCCTTCAAACTACTAAAAGTTACTGTGTTCTAGGCATGTATGCTCTGTGGTCATCTGTAGGAGCTGGTTCTAGGGCAGTCTGCTGCCAACTCACTGAAAGTCAATTCACCAAAATGGCCAATTTGCCTAATGTTATAATTTATTCAAAATTTGTTTAATTTGATTATTTGTAAAATATTTACTTGTCTTTGAAATTCTGAGCTCTCCAGATCCCCTCCTTGCACCCACTCTATGTGTTGGCCCATGCTTCTTTAAATGGATTTTCTCTTTTCTTTTCCTAGGAGAAGGGCCCCTTTATTTGACCCTGACTATGGCAGAAGGGGGCTGGGTGGGGCATAAACAAATTGAACACCCCCAAAATGCTTTTAGGAAGAAAAAACTGTTCAGCTAAAACTTGAGAAATCTTTGAAAGCCATTAAAACGATCCAATTCAATATAAGATATAGATTTTATAACTGGTTAAAAGAAACATGGTTGCTAAATTAGTAAAACTTTAGTAGAGAAAATGTAGAAACAATTTAAAAATTTTAATGAAACAGAAAATAAGTTAAAAATTAGAAAGAAGTCTACATAAACCAAAACTTCCTACATGAAATGTAGAAATTTTTATTATAAGAATATATGCATCAAATATATTCAAGAAGGAAATGTTCATAAGATGAATTCACCTATGACCCTTAGCTTTTAACAAATTGAACATTTCTTAAAATTCTGCTAAGAAAATATATCATTGGATATTTTGAAGATAATCAAATAGAGAATACAATCACAATAATTAGTATATTCCAAAAGAATGTTCCAGAAAAATATGATTCCTTATGATATTTTTTGGTAAATTAGTATATTTGGTAAAATCAGTCAAATAATCAATCAGAAATTAATCTGTCGCCATTGGAAGTAGATGGTGGTGGTGAAGAATATTTCTAGGTTTGAAGCTTGGGCATAGATTATCCAAAATCAGTACTAAGTTTTAAGAAAATGAACTAGTAACAATTTATTTAAATTCCTACAATTTTGAAATTGCTAAGACTATCTGACAAGGACAGCCCGACATGATCCGGATTCAAGCTGATTTAAGATCACTTTACATTTAGAATTTGCATCCAGAATGTTTGCAAACTATCAAGAAGAATAAATGAACATAAAATAAAGCATTAAAACTTCTAATTCTTTATGGTCATCATTTGAGGGGTTTTTGTTTCTGTTTGTTCCTGTTAATCTTAGATTGGCTCTTTTCCAGGTATTGGTTTTGGTCAAAGGGTAAAAGAGGAAACCAGTGTAACTTTTGATCAGTTTACCTTTGGATTGGATAATGATGCGTTGGGCATCATTAGCATGTGAGTGAGAAGATGATGGCTGGCTGTGAAGGTGAAAGAGACTACATCATAAAGAGGATGGGCTTCAGAAAGAAGGTGGAAGGAGAGGAATCTGTAAAGTCACAAGAATTCTCCAGGCAGAAAGGATGACAGGATAAGGGGCAGAATGGAATGTGGAAGGCGTCCCAGCACTGGTCCAGTTTAGACCTTGCCGGGCTCTGCTTGCACTCTCCCATCCTTGAGCTTTTACAGGATCTAAGTCTACTCCCAAAGCAGCTTCTTTGTGAGCACAGATCAAAACAGGATGCAGGTAGAGATTATACCCTCACCCCTGGGGCATCCAAAATATGTATTAAAGTAAAGCAAAAATATTTAAATAACATAAAATAACTTGTAATGACTTTGCCATGATATTCTAAAAGACTCAGAAATGCCTAATGGCCAAATCTAAAGCAAGTAGAAAGGAGGGGGAAAAAATGCATACTTGGGCAAAAATATACTATGCTACAGCTAGTAAGTAAGCTTGGAAATATTTTAAGACTTTATTACGTAAATGTGAGAGTAAGTTTCGATAATAAGAGAAGTAAGTAGACTCCTGACTAACAAATTAATCTGTAACAAATATTAAGTTTAGGAATGATTATATATTTAGACTATATTTCTTAATAAATTTCCTCACATAAATTGTCCCTAATCCATAAACCAATTTTAAATAAAATCCATCATGCCGGGCACTTTACATCTTATTCTATTTATTACACCATTTCTCATGAGAAACCTTTTAGCTTTAATGCTATTCCATGGCAGAGTATCTCATTAGAGTGGCAAAGATAAAGTTCCTTTTGAGATAAAGTAATTATAGTGATTGTAGGGAGAGAGAGAAAAAAATCACCCAAACTTCTTGGCTGCAGTAATCTCCTGGCTTCTGATTCATTTAAGACTAATAAACTGAGTTGAAACAAAAAGGTATTAATAGTGGATAACTCTGGTTACCTAAAGTTAGTGCTGGAAGGATTAACAATTTGTAACCTTTACCAGAACTAGGGCATCCTAGAGGCATGAGTTTACAAGGTGAGTTCAGCAGTTGCTTTTATTTATTTATTTATTTTTTGGAGAAAACTCTTTTCCTAGATAAAGTAATAATAAGAATAGCTAAAGATTTCTGAGTGTTAATATGTGCCAGGCATTGTGCTAAATACTTTAATGGATTATGTCATTTAATTCTCACAGTAACCTTAATGAAATTCTCTTTTCCATATTATATTAAGAAAATAGACTGAAAGAAGTTAAGCAACTTGCCCAAAGTCACACAGCCAGTCAGTGGCAGAGCCAGATTTCAAATCCAGAATGTCTGATAGGCCATTCAAAAAGAACAAACGAGCTCTTTGTTCACTGGAGGGTCAAAGTCCAACCTCCCAAGACAAATCATATGCTCTCCTACTTCATTTCTAAGTCCATTCCATCTTCTTTTTTTTTTTTTTTTTTTTTTAAAGCAGGTACCAGGGAATGAACCCAGGACCTCATACATGAGAAGCAGGTACTCAACCACTGAGCTACATCTGCTCCCCTCTAATTATTTTTAAAGTAGATAAATTCCTTAATGATTCCCAAGGACAGGCTCCTCATTGGCAGCATTGTATTCTAACTAAACTCACCAGTTCAAACAAATTTTTTAAATAATTCATATACTATCTGGTAGTTTTTCAATTTATATAAGTCAGTGATTTATATAGAAATAATAGAGGGTTTGAGCTAAGAGCCATCCCTGACTATATCTTACTTCCTAACCAGAAGACTCATTCTCTTATTTCTTTATGTTACATACATATTTTAACAATAGAACAGACCACAGAAAAGACCAGTCCTACTGACAGTCTAACCTTGAGCCTGGCAGGATACAAGGGGGAAGGCAGAGGAACAAGTGCCTTTAAATCTTTCAGTGCTGTTTCTTTTTTTCCCAATGTAAACTCCTGCTTTAATTTCTAGTAATTTCTAAACGTGTGACATGTCCTACATATGTTTGAAACCCTAACTTGTTCTGCCCACTCTAATGAATAAAAGAAAAGGAAGGATATGACTGGTCATCTATGATTTTCCACACTAATGAGGAAAACGGATATGTAGGTTATTTTTAAATACCATTTTATTGTTCAAGAACACAATCAGAAACATATAAACATGCACAAAGCAGCTTCCCCTCTGAGTTCAAACCTCTCATTTCTGCATGAAACAAAATGAACAATCTTTGGACAGGCGATGGAAAATAGAATGCCTGCCAAGCTTTTTCCAATCAGCCGTTGTTCACTATTTTCCAGTGAATGTTCATATTGCTATAGGACATTTTGGTCTAGTCAAAATCCTGGTCAAGGTCACCATGAAATAAAGAGGGCAACTTTGATTTGGAAACCTGGCGTCCAAGTTGATTCTCAACTTCTCCTCTGAGTCAGACCTAAACTTCAGACATCAGATTCCCCATCCTTGACACATGCCTCTCCCACTTTCCCTTTCAATTTATTATTAGTGGCATATTAAATGTGAAACCTGATTTAAACTTAAGAGCATCATATATGAGAGGCAGCTCATTAGTATTACATGAAAAATTTATATACTGTTGATGAACTTTTGGAAATAAGAATAAACCCTCAATAAAAAACACTGTTACTCATGAAATGCATGGAGTGCATTGCAGATTTCTGCAAACAAGGAAAAATAAAATTACGTTATCAAAAAATAGCCCAGGTGGCTAAGCAGCTTTCAAATTTTTCCCTTGATTATAAAAAGCTCTTTGCAGAAGTTCAGATAAACCACATACTACTCCACTACAAATAGTCAGCCACACAAGATTAAGATCTTTTCTTTTTTTCTGACCAGAAAAAAATTGTCTAAGTTATTGCTCTTTATAAGGTATTGGAAATGAAACCCAAGAGTTGCTTATTTTCTACACAGAAATTGTTTCTTTTTTGGCTTACTTCAGTGCCTGCTCCATCATTGCCAAGCCATAATTTTCAGACTAATCAGTAGTGTGGACTGGTCAACTGTTCCACAGAGATATTACTTGTAAGTACAACAGAGTATGTAGTTTTGTCATTAATGAAAATGAAAATGCCTGGTCTTCTCACCTGCTACATCTAATGAGTATACTAAATAAAAATCAAGCTTAAAAAATTATCTCTAAATTATCTTTGATTCCATTTTCCCTAAATCCTTTAGCATATTTTATTCCAAGAGTATTTTTGAATGAAGTTTTAAGTTCAAGGGAAGTAGTTAGACAATGGACAGTGATTACCAGATTTGTATAGCAAGCACTACATCCTGGAGAAAGCCAGGGCTTTGGAGAATTACAGAGATTTTTCACTCCTGCTTCAACATCTGTTAACTGTGGAACTTTGGGCTCATTACATAAACTCACAGAGTTTCTTTGCTAAAAACATTGGATAATAACATCTACTTTGCAGGTCTGTCATATGAATCAAGAAAAATACTGACAAATACTAGACTATAAATGTTAAGGAAGGAATTTTTTTAAATTATAGCAAAATAATCATGATTATTATGACTAATGATTTTCAAATGCCAGATAGGATTTGCAATGTGCGTGGATCCCTTGAGTCAACGGGTATAAGTCCAATGACAGATGTCATTCACTCACCATTATTAGCTGTGTGCCTATTATGTGCCTGGCATGGTGTGAGGAGTTGAAAACCAGCCAGGGACCCAGACTGAGAAGTTACCTGATCTTATGAGATTTACAAATTATAGAATATCATTGGGGATATAGTACAATCTGGAATAAAGACAAGTAAATTTACAATCACATAGAAAGTAGAAGGAAATTGATATCTGTAATAATGTGGTTGAAGTTTGGGAAAGGGATTGAATATAGAGAGCTAAAACAGGTATGGGAAAGTAAAAGTTTGAATTGAAATACCAAAAATGGAGGCATTCTGGGAACTGACAAGAGTCTGGGGAGGTCAGGAGTGGGCACCTTCCATCATCCCTCTGCGGAAGTGCTTGGTCAAGGTGAGTTGCATGGCATTCTTTCATTCCCGAGTTGTACTTGGCAATGGAAATAGTAGCAGCTTTGTAATGAATACAGGTAGACTAAGGGGTACCTCTACTTTCCTGAAAGGAGTTAGCTGAAGCCTGAATTGATTTCATAGTGCAATATATATGTCTGTGAAAAATGATGATGATGATAATAAATAGCTTAACATTTCTAAGTATTAATGCCCCAAGCAGTGTTCTCAATATTCTTCATAGATTAACTCAACTACTCCTCACAGTATAAGAAATAGATCAGTTTCCCATTTCACGTGTTTGCAAGTTGGCACAGGTAGTAAGCAATGAGGCCAGGGTTTTACCTGGGCAGTCTGGCTCCCAAAATGTTGTCCCTCAACGATACCTTACTTTCCTTGAGTGCTTACTGAAGCTAGACCCTGCTAAAAACCTAAGAGAAATGTAGCGTTTTACCCCTAGATCACTCTACTTTGGTTAGATTTAGATTTAGACAGCTGTTGTGAATTGTTTTTTCCTTTTTGCTTGTTTTCTATTTTGTCCAACACTGGGCATATTGTTAAGTGAGAAATTTCACATAAAATTCCAGATTTATGGTTTCTCTGGATAGAAAAACAAAAAAGTTCTAGCCAGATTGCACCCCCAACACACTACTTGCCAAAAAACAGGCAGGAGTGAGAAGCAGCTGCCTCCTTTCCATCGGCTGTGGCCTCTCTCATCCACCACAGTCCATAACACATCCTACGCCTTACATCTGGCCTAATTTTTCATCCCTGCCTGACCACTGCAGATATCTGAGTACGTGACCTTTACTGTAAATGTAACGATGATGTATAACACGGGAGACTGTTGAGTTTAAAAGTTTGGATCACACGTGTTGGATTCAAATCCCAAGTCCACCATTTATAAGCTCTTGTTTTCTTGGATCAATTCCCTAATTTCTTTAAGCCTCGTCTTTCTCCAACCTAAAATAGGGATACCAATAGTACTTAACTCAAGGGTGATGTCATGAAATAATTAAATGGGATAATGTAAAAGAATTTGGCCTGGAGTTCAATAATAATTTGTTACTGCAGATTCTATTAACACCACCAGAAACTGTGTATAAATAGGTCACATCCCCCATCTGAAGTATCAGAAGAAGAGAAGAAGTTGCTCACTGCAAAGGCTAATGGCAGAGGAGCAGGATGTAGAAAAACTTCCACAGCAATTTAGGACAGCACATCTGCCAGACAGAACGACTGCCCAATGACTTCCCAGAATAAACGGGTCCAACCCAGTTGTTTTAGGATGAATCTTAACATCTTTCATTGATTTGTCTCTGTAAGTGGACTTCCCTACATAGCTGAAATGCTGTGTCACAACAAAATATTCAATGACATTTCAATATAAATAATTCCACCATTTTCCCAGGCTTGAGGCAATGAACCCACGATTTCATCTTTGCTCATGTATCCTTCAAGCTCTTTCATTCTACAGGGCCCCCATCCTAATCCAGGGCCCACAGCACCTCACCTGGGAACCACATGAATACTTTATAAATTAGCCACCTTGCCTTCCATGCCAATCCCAGTGACAAATTGTTACAGCACAAATAGTGCTGAAACATCATTTTGCACATTGCTATTTCAAAAAATTTTCACCTCGGCTCCCACTACCTGCAAAATAAAATCCAAATGCTCTACCCCACCATCGTGGTTCCAGTCTGGCGATGGGAATATTTATCTACATCAGCCACTGATTGCCCCCAAAGGAGCACATCCCCTGTGCCTGCCTCGCTGACCTCCACCTCTGCCCTGGCCAGGACACCTTCTTTGCCCCCACATGGGATCTCAAACCATACCCAACCATCACAGTGAAACCATTAACTAATTGCCTCTCTGCTTCCTATCAGGGGTCAGCAAACTGTATCTCGAAAGGGCCAGAGAGTAACTATTTCAGCCTTCGGCTGCCATCCAGTCTGTGACTCAACTACTCAGCTCTGGCCTTGGAGCCCAAAAGCCATCAGAGACAACATATAAAGCAATAGGCGTGGCTCTGACCTGATAAAACTTTATTTATGAACGAATTATATACAAATTTAATTTACAAATTATATATGAATTTCATTTACATGGCCCACGCAATATTATTCTTCTTTTGATGATTTTTTTCCAATCATTTAAAAATGTATAAAACTTCTTAGCTTACTGACTCTACAAAAACACAAAATGAGCGACACTTGGCCTATGGACCACATTTTATATCAGGGGTTCTTAATCTTTTTTGTTCCACGAACCCCTTTGCCATTCAGGTGAAAACCACGGACCCCATACTAAGTCCACACTATACTGTGTATTATTTAATAAATATACCACACCTGCACCAACACATCCCCACCAGAATTTTTTTTTTTTTTTTTAAATTCAAGCTCACTGGCCCTTGGTTAAGAATCCCTGTTTTATATGCACATTGTTTGTCAGTCCACAATGTATTTTCACTTTTTTACTGAAGTACAACTTACACTGAGCAGTACTAAATACACCAACCTCAAGTTGGTTAAATGAATTTTGTTCGAGGAATTTTAACACATATATATAAGCATGTAACTCCCACACAGATCAAGATATAAAATATGCCCAGTATCCCAAAAGGCTCCTTCATGGCCTCCTCCAATAAACACCCCTACTAAAAACCCAGCACTTGTTGTTATAAAAGCAGCCTCTATAATTCTTTTCAAAAAGATTAAAGAGATGGGAGATGATTCCGTGCCACCTACATTCTTACAGAATAGAAAAGAAATCAAGAAGGCAAAATTGGATTTTTTTATATGAATCTTCAGGTGGTCATTAACTCTCATAATCATACAGAAGATTTCTGATTATCAGCAATGTATGATATACGATTAGAATTACCAATAGACAACTCCAGAGAGACACATTCACCTTTCTCAGCAATTTCAGGCTGACACTGCACTTCCTTACCTGGGCCAAGGTGAGTGTTGTTTGTTTGCAGGTGCTGCACTGTACCCTGAGTTTTCCTGGCTGAACTGCTCGACAGGAGTCTTTGCAATAAACATAAAAGCTGTTGTAAATCGGTCTACCTGCTGGGAAAAAAAAAAAAAAAAGAGCAGACGAAGTCCCCAGTCAATACTGAATTCAAACTGAGACAAGAAACTCTTTTTAAAGAGCCTGGTACAGGCAAATTTTGAATCTAACTCCTCAAGTACATGTTGAAACATTAGTGGGATAAATATTCCAACAAGTATCCAACAATTTAATTTAGAAAATCTAGTGTTGTGCTCAGAAGAATGAAAAGCATGTCTTCTTCTTGCCAACAGTCCTGTGACTTACTCAGCAAAGTAAGCCACAGGCTGCCAAGATAAGCTGGCCAAGTGCATCTGTACCAAAGTGAAATTAAATGAACTCTTTGCTGTTAAAGTTTTAAAAGAGAAGAAATTTAGAGACGATTGGAACTGTAAAGACTACTGGAAATGTATGTGTCTGTACACAGTTCTGAAGAGTCCAGATTTGTCCTCTTAGGACCTTATTTATTAGGACAAACCAGCCCATTTCTTTTGAGATGAGTGACAGGATCACAGAATGCCGAGCTCCCAGCTAAGACTTTCTAACATATCATCACAGGCCTATACGTAGGGTAAAACAAGAGCCAGGAGCAGCTTAGCAGAGCCAGCAAAATAGGTGCTTTGTGTTCCATTAGCATTCTCTCTAACCAGACAAATACTATTCAAGTAATTGTATTACAAGGGTAAAATCGGTACAAAAAATGGATAATTAAACATCTCTGACTATTTCAAATATCACAATTCAGGGATAGCATTGCTCTGTAAAATTAGGAAAATCTTCCTAAATGGTTTCACATTTCTATGTATGCCTAGAACTAACTTTATTTATTTACAAGCATTTACCAGTAAAGTAATTCCTTTTCTAAATTTCTAAAATTACTAAGTAGCTCTTCTAAGCCTTACCTCACTCTCACGGAGTGGAGGTAACACAAAAGGTCATGGCATAAAAGTTTTGTTTAAAATTTTATGATTATCATCAGGAGCCTCTAGAAATAATAAATAGTAAGTAATTTGGTCATTATGAGTGAAAATCCTCAGCTTTCCAATTGCATATGATGTACTGAAAACAATTAGCATAAAAATAATGAAAAAACAAAATGATTTTATTTTTTGGTTGAGGTCTGTGGCAGTTTGAGATTATTTATGAATTCCTAGAAGAGAGATTATGTTTGTAAACTGGTCTGTTTCTCTGGGTGTGATACCCTTTGACTGTATTAGATTCAGCTGAGATGCCTTTGATAAAATTATGTTAAGATTAGGGCTTTCATCTGACCATGTCTTTAGGGCATGCAGGGTTGAGTTCCTGCCCCCTTGGTGGGCTATATAAACAGACGTTCAATCACATACACAGAGAAGATACACAGAGGAAGAGAGACAGCTCCAGAGACACGGCAGAGGCCCCAGGAAGGAGGAGAGCCATTTGCCTGATAGTTTACAGCTGACCTTGTGAAGAGACCAGAGCAGCTGAGCCTGGAAAGAAAGGAGCCCCGGGAAGAGAGATCAGCCTTATGCCAGCCTACAGCTGAGATCAGAAGAAGCTGGACCCACAAAGCCTTTAGAGGGAAGAGGAAGGCTGAACCCTCACAGATGTTGCCCACCATCTTGCTTCAACACATGGCAACAGAGTTTGGTAAGGACATAACCTTGAGCTTTAGGCCCTTGTGACTACAAGCTTTTACCCCAAATAAATATCCTTTATAAAAGCCAACAGATTTCTGGTACTTTGTACCAGCACCCCTTTTGGCTGACTAGTACAAGGTCATTTAGGCATAGGTTATGGACAAAGACTGGCATGGAACCAAGTGAAACTTAGCCACCGTTTATGCAGATTTTGACTTCGCTGTATTCTGTTGTGGTAGCAAATACTATGCAACTCTGCATTCCTACAACCCTTCCCACCCAGCTGATTCCGTATCATGTTGTCCCATGGTAAGTGCTATGAAAACCTGTGTGGGTTTTCTTATTATTAAATTTTTTATTAAAATCGACTCAGCAAAAACTTCTGCTCCCCCCCGCTCCCCCATGCCCAACTTCTAATCTACTTTCTTTCTCTGGGAATTGGCTCCATCTAGGGTGACATCATAAAGTACTTGTCTGTATGTGTCTTGCTTACTTCGCTCAGCATAATGTTTTCAAGGTTCGTGTCTATGGCAGCACAAAAAGGGATTTTGAATCTTACACGGTTTTATCTGTTTTACTACTTTATAAGGAGAGCCGCCCCTGTATACAGATTGAATTGTCATTTATTTAGCCATCTTTACTACTGTTGTAGATGACGGCACTTGGTAAAATGAAGATAACTTTTAAATGTTACCATTTATTAGCAATTTATAATTATTACTCTCCAGAGATTCATATTTAGCTTCTAGAATGAAAGGGGAAATAAAGTATAAATATATATTTGTATTGATGAGGAACGGCGATTTTCAGGTACCTCTTTGTGGCTTTAGTGCCCGCCATATACAAGATACTCAAGTCTATAAATATCATATTGTTATTAGAAAATACAAAATTACATAAAGCATATTCTTAAGGTTTTATGTCTAACATAAATGCAATAGATAGAACCTGTATTGTTATAGAAACGTTTATAACATAATTAACTGTTAGAATATCAGAAGATCACAAGAACGGTAACAATTTTAATGTATACTAAGAGCTTAGTGAAGGAAGTAGGAGCCAATATCGTTAAAACGTTTATCAGCAATATGAACAAATCCAATTTCACAGTTTTTATAACCCACTGCAAAGGTTAAGCAATAAAAATGAAGGAGAAAGGAAAGGAAGGGGAAAAGGAAACACTTTCCAAAGGGGGAGTCAGAGTTGCAAAGACACAAGCATTGTTGAAAGAGCATACCAGTAAGAGTTTCACAATCTTAAAAGAAACATCTCAGAAATTGCAGGAAACTAAATGACCCTTCTCTCTCCTTTAGGGCAGCAGCAATATTTGCAATACTGTTTCAGCTAATGGCATATCAAGGCTGAGTTTGAGGACTGGGAAGTCCTTCTGCCTCTGCATGTTGTGACCTTCACTGAAGTCCTTGAGAAGTGGTACAGAAAATACCGCATGTCAATGAATGTGCCCTAGAAGCATACAAGATGACATGTAATCTATTACATATTGCTTCCAGAGCCAGATGCAAGTTGGGGATTGACAGCCAGTCTAAGGAAGATCAAGGTCAGGCCAGTTGTGGCCATGGCAAATTTCAAGCTCTTGGCTCCACTCAATCCAGTAGCCTGGGCTTCAGCTAGGTTGTGAGAGTCTTTGAGGCAATGATGGCATTTTATGGATGACGTCTGTGATGGTTAGGTTAATGTGTCAACTCGGCCAGGTAATTGTTTCCAGGTGTTTGTTCCAGCAAGCACTGGGCTAATTGTAATACAAGAGCATTTATGGACTTCGATTACCAGTGAGTTTACTGAGTGGATGGCTGATTACATCTGCATCAATCAGGGAGATTACATCATCAATGGGTGGCGCTTTTATCCAATCAGTTGAATGGCTTAAAAGGGGAAGTGATTTCAACATTCAAAGAGAATTTCCCAGCTGGTCATTGGACAGGCAACTTCTCCCAGAAACTCATCAAGGACCTTTCATCGGACTTTTATCGGAGTCCCTGGTTTGCAGCCTGCCTGTGGAACCTGGACTTGTGCATCCCCACGGTCACGTGGGAGACTCTTTTAAAATCTCATATTATTGACAGATATCTCCTGCTGATTCTGTTTCCTGAGAGAACCCTGACTAATATAACGTCCCTGCCTAATTGGCTACACAACACTATTCGAAGTTGGCAAACTTGCTGTCCTGCTGAGGTCTGGACAGGGCTAATAAGATAAAAACACCCTGATGCTCTTTGGAAAATGTTCCCATTTGTCTGCCTGAAGAGCCCAAGGTATAGACTTTGGAATGTTGAGTCCTAACTCCTAAAAGAATGGCAAGTCAATCCTAAGAATGACTTGAAAATCTATCTCTGTCACTGGTCAATAACATGAATCTCAACCTTTCACTTTTTTTTTTTTTTTTGGTTCTTAAAATCTTTGTTCTCTGCTAATCAATTCTTCCATCCATACAGCAACCTCTTTCACCACTCAAAATAAAGAGCTTCCATTTGTGCTTATAAATGCCCTTCTTTTTAATCTAATAAGTTTTCAAACCTAGAGAGATATTTCAAAAAAACATACAAACGATACGTGTCATGGTATTAACCAGTTGTTAATATTGTGCCACATTTCAGTGCATTCTCTCTCCGTGTGTGTATCCATATGTACAAATACATATATACATATAGCCATACACATATACTTTTTTGGCTGAATCATTTGTAATTAAGTTGCAGACATCACACACCCTCACCCCAAAATCCTTCCACATGAATATCCTAAGAATAAGGACGTTTTCATAGAAAACTATACAGCTTTTTAAGTGATTCGGTTATTTCAGTCGTTCTATTCATAGACTAATTTTGTACACTTTAAGCATATTTTACAGAACACTGCAGCAGTTTGTAAGCTGTTAAAAGAAGTCAAGTGGGAAGCGGATGTGGTTCAAGCAGTTGGGCACCCGCCTACCCAGGTTCAGTTCTCAGTGCCTCCTAAGGAAGACAAGCAAGACAGCAAGCTGACACAATGGGCTGGCACAGTGAGCTGACACAACAAGATGCCACAAGATGGCACAATGAGGAGACACAAACAAGCAGAGAGCAGAGATGGATCAAGTGATTAGGTGCCTCCCTCCCACATGGGAGGTCCCGGGTTTGGTTCCTGGTGCCTCCTAAAGAGAAGACGAGCAAACACAGAGAGCACACAACAAACAGACAAAGAGAACAGAGAGCAAGCTCAAAACAACAAGGTGGCGGGGGCGGGGGGGGCAAATAAATAAAATAAATCTTTAAAAAAAAAAAGATGTCAAGCCAAAATAATGCGGGGTTCTTGGGTCAAACTGTGTTTAGGTGATGCTAAGTTAAACCTAGTTCAACAGGCGCCGTGACTACAGGATTTACAGGGGTTCTTTGGCTTGGTAACAGAGAATGTATAGTGCATTGTAGTCTCAAACTTTATCTGACCATATAATCCTTTCTTTTATGGATCATCTTGTAAAATCATATTGAAAAGAAAAAAAAATTGGAGAAAAGATTCCGCCTACTCTGCAGGGCTTGACCTACACTTAGTCAAACTGGTGAAGTCTATAAACCCAGGTTCAGATCAAATACTCTAGAACAACCCATTGACAAGATCTGCCAACCAAACCATCACAACCTTATTTACCTCTTAAAGCACGTGCCAGGAGGGTTAGTCTATGAATGCAATGATTTTACAAAGTCAAGTTTATTTGTGTCATTCAGCTCATTTTTTCCAGTGTGTGTTGAGGGCCGTTTTGCAGTATAAGCCATAGTGTCTGTTAAAAGCATCCAGAGGGTTCCAACCATTCCTTGGTATTAAAATTTTATTTCCTAATTTTTTTCTCCTGCTTTTCTAGGTTATCATAACCCTTAGTCAATTTTCTTCTTTTCTTATTCTCCTTTCTTGGACCAAAATTTTCCCCAAAGCATTAATGGCTATTAATCAAGTAAATATCAAGACAGAATATTTTGTCATATCTTTACTTGATAAAATATCAAGTAAAACCCCTATTTTAAAAAAAAATACAAATTATTTGGATTTTTTTTTTTGAGAAAACAGCATAGTCTGAATAGTTTCCATTTTTCTTTTATATGTTTTACATAATGGGCTTACAGCCTGAAGACAGTTTGTTTTTTAATAAGACAGATGGGCTCTTAAGAAAAGTCATTCTAATTCTGATGAAAATGTTTCATTGACCTTAGAAGTTTCTATCATTGGTTGTCACAGAGACTCAAGAGTTTAATTGCTTTGGTAATTTGTTTCCTGGTGGGGAAAGAGTGAAATGTAACATATTTTATACCTAGAAGAAATAATTTTAAGTATTAATATATTATAAAAGAGCCAAACAACAGAGATGCAACTGATTTAAAATGGAATTTGTCACATATGAACATATTAAAATTCTCCCCACTTAACTTTCTGTGACAATGGAAATGTACCACATCTGCACCCTCCAATATGGTACTCACTAACTACACATGGCTACTGAGCATTCAAAATGTGGCTATACAGACTGAGGAACTACATTTTTTGTCCTATTACTTTTAAGTAATTTAAATTTAAAGAGTCACATGTGGGTAGCAGCTACCAAACCAGACAGCGTCTGGTTTACAGGTAGAGTATACACAATTCTGATGTGCTGCCCCACCCCCCATTCTCCCTCCCTCACCACCAATTGTAGGTGACAATACTAAGGAGATTCTTCTGCCCCCTGAAAAGTACAATAGCCTGTCCTTAAGTGGACTAACAGAAAATCACCGTTGGCCAGAGAGAAGGAACTAGAGGAAGGTTTAAAACTTGAGGCACTGCAAGGCAGGGCAGAGATAGGCAGGGTACTTTGGTACTTTGTAGTTTTAGCAACAGAAGGTTATCTCCCACTTCTTCCTCCAATGTACACCCATTTCATACACCAAGCAGAACAACTCTGGATATGCACCTCAGCAACTATTGCTCACCCTCTGCCCCCTCTCCACAGCCATCACCACTCTTGGGATATGAACCCTTTGTTCCAGTTAGCATGATACTCCCTTTAAGAATTCTTTCCCTGACTTCCCTATAAGGATAAGATCTCTCCCTGAAAAATAAAATCTAAGAGTAGGAAAATAGGCAGTTTGGTTTTGTCACATTAAAACACTCAACTTGGACCAATACCACAGAAGCTTCATGGCCTTCATCTAACTCCTTCCACATCACCCTGCCTTGCATTCTGTTTCTCAACCAAGTCTTAGTATTTTCATGCACTCTTGTCTTTTTCCTGAAGGTCTTGTCCTTCCTTCCTGAATACCAAGGATGTCCTATTGCTGCCTGTCCAACTAGCTCCACTTACTGGTTACAAACTGTCCCATTTCCCAACTTAAACCTTCCTCTAGTCACTTTTCGGGAGTAGCTTCCATCCTGTTTGATGCTTATTAGCCCACTAGAGAAAAGATTCATGGGCAGTGCTTCTGCAGGGTTTGTACTCAACCTGTGAAAGGGACCTGGGCAGAGATGGCTTTAGGACAGGGTTTCTTATCCAGGGGTCTGTGAGCTTGAATTGAAATTCAAAAAAAAACATTATTCTTGTGTGGGGATGTGTTGGTGCGGGTATGATATATTTATTAAATAATACACAGTATAGTGTGGACATAGTAAGGGGTCTGTGGTTTTCACCTGAATGGCAAAGGGGTCCATGGAACAAAAAAGGTTAAGAACCCCTGCGTTAGGGGCATAGAGAATTTTCTTCCCCAACATTTGCTAGAATTCCTACTATTATATTTCTGGGTGGTGGGCATTCAGCCTATACTTGACCACATTTGCTGGAATAGATGTCTCATGAGCCAACTGTACAATAAGTATAGGCCAAATGAACAAAATTGGGACTATCTCTGAAGGCAGGAAACTCCTCTTTACACACCAGAGAGGCAACCAATTTTTCCTTATAGTGACCTGACACCCATCTGTCATTAGTTAGTGCACATAGAATTAGTCTAAAGCCATGTCCATATAAAATCCATTCAATGTGTCCCTGACTCATCTCTCCTGAATGACACTTGACTTTGGAGCTTCGAAAACAGAAGGATCATGTCAACCCTAACCTGATCAAATCAGTTTCACTAGAAGCCTCCTTCGTAGGCATTAATTAGCATTCGGTGGAACAGGTCATTCAGTAAATTACTGATGACCTTGACCATCTTAACATCTAACTCACCTCACGGTGACTATTATGGTCCCACTTTTTCTAAGCAGAGACCCCCTTTCCTTCTTTTCTCATTATAACACCCGTGTACTCCACTGGCCCTTAGTACATTCTGGCTCACATTTATTAAATAGTTATCCCATTTTTTCTACTATACAACCTCCCTGTATGTAAAGCTGCACCCTATTTTATATGTTGCAAACAGCTGGTCGTAGTTCCTCCTACTTAGTAAATATTCACAAATATTTGTTAGGTCAATAAATGTTCCCGTATTTTAAATGATGGGAAAGTTGTAGCAGGTATGGTTAGGCAAAGGCAAAAAGTAATAAAAGACAGAAAGCAGACATGATTAACCTCATTCCACCAGTCAAACTTACTAGACTAACTTTACTCATCTTTCCAAATGTTAGAATAGCATATTAAGAATCTCATTTCACCAGTCAAATTTACTAGACTAACTTCACGCATCCTTCCAAATGTTAGAGTAGCATATTTGAAACCAATAACATTGATACCACTGTAACATTATAAAAAATGGCAAGTTATAATGGATTAAAGCAAAACAAAAAAAATAAATTTAAAAATTTTATATAGGTCTTGGTATAAATTAATTTTAAGGAGGTAGAAATTGAATTCTGAAAAACTGACTGACCAATAGAAATACTCTAAAGAAGCACAGTTATTACATGCAAAGACTTTTCACATCAACCCTTGTCTGATGGGATATCATACTCCAAGGAATCAAGCCACACAATTCCATAGTTCTAACAGGCCACAGTCTCAACTCCTGCAGCACAACCAAGGTAACGCTATATTGTAAACAACTTTCAATTATATAACCATCCATCCATTGTATGCATGCCTAAAACATATTTATCAATCTCTAAAGAGACCCTACCCCTAAGATATAACTTAATTCTCAGTTTTTGTGCTTTCAGGTTTATAATTAATGTATCTGCACAATAATTTCATCTGGTAAGTTAAAAAACTGCTGATTAAAGCTAATGCCTTTGCCTGGTTTTTTATTGTTGTTTTTGCCAATCTATTTTTTCATCATTCATGTTGAAAGTAATAACTAAATCTCCCATGCCGAGACAAAACTGTAGAGTGAAGCATAATTTAAGGATTAGGTTTAAAGAAAAAATGTTCAAAAAGCAAAACAGTATATTTCATTGTTTATTTTTCCTAGAAGTGGACAAAGGGCAGGTAGGATAAGGTGGGTGCTAGCAAAGTCACAGCTCTTCAAAAGAAACATTGAGCCAAGTCCATAATTCAAATTTAGATGGAAATAATCATTGCTGCTATGGATGATTATGTGTGATTTCCTCAGAACAAAATCTATATATCCTAGCACATGTCCATTTTGACTTAAAGAGGCAGGACCTCTCAGATACTGGAACATCTAAGCCAAACCAAACCTTACCTTGAAACCTCCTGCAAATGACCCCTCATTGCCTATTTCTCATCTGCAAAATGGAGATAATAATAGTACCTAACTTAGACTGTTGTGAGGATTTAAAAAATAATTATATATGTAAAGCACTTAGCACAGTGCCTGATCCATAATGAATGCTCAATAAAACTTAAAATTTGGGAGTGGGTGTAGCCCAGTGGTTGAGTACCGGCTTCCCACGTACGAGGTCCCAGGTTCAATCCCCAGCCCCAGAACCCAAAAAAATAAATAAAAAATAAATTAAATATTATTATTTGTTGCCAGAAAATTCAGAGCTCAATTTACTCCCAGGTACTCTGATACCTGGAACTGCTTGCTCCTCCTATTTCCCTTAGGTGACCACTTCCCTGCTTTCATAAATGTTGGATTATTACAGGGTCTTACCATCTGAAACCTAACTCAAAATGTTGAGGAATAGCTGAGATATAATTCTTTAATAATTCATTTTAAAAGGTTCTTCAGCTAGAACCTGCCGCAATGAAGAGATGATGGAGTAAGACACTACAGAGCTCCATCCCCACACAGAGGCTTTGAAGAACGAGCAGGACCATCTTACTCAGCACTCCAGAAAACAGCTAAAGGCTGCACTAACATGGCAAGTGTCAAATCAAGTAAAAGGCAGTACAGTCCTGTGGCACCCTGGCTGGCCTCTCCCCCAGCCCTCACTGGCTCAGCGCAGAGCAGGCCCATGTTCCCAAGTGCAAGGATTCCTGCTGGAAGTATGTATGTCTGGCCTAATGTATCTGGCAGCGGCTTGAGGGACTCACCGTCTCTGAACTTGCCCTGCATGTAGAAGGCAGCTCACTGAGCCATCCTATAGAACATTGTGGGAAGGGATTCA
>JAQZBX010020822.1:0-32719 GCA_029593785.1 Cabassous unicinctus | reverse complement strand
GACTCAGGCAGGATCCTGTCCCCAATCAGCTGTCTGTAATAGTCCACATGCTTCCAGAAACTACAAATTATCTTAATGCATGTCCATTTCAGGTTTAAGGTACTGGATCTGATATTTTTCTTTCTTCAATTCAGCTTTTGTAGAGTCCTTCTCTAGTCTCTACCATCCTCCAAAGTGTCTGGGGAGATTTTTTTCCCAGATATAGGCCATTTTTTACCATCATATATCATGCAGAAAAATATGGGAGAGAGTGTGGTCTACAATGTGAACTATGGTCCATGCTTGATGGCAAAGCCCCAGGATGTGCTTATCAATTGCAATTGATGTACTACACTAATGATGGATGTTTATGTGGGACATTGTGGGAGGTGTGAGAGGTGGGGTGTATGGGAATCTGTATATTTTCTGTGTAACATTTATGTAATCTAAGTATTTTTTAAAAATTTTAAACATAGATTTTAAAAAGTTGCTGCTGTCTTGTATCTTCCTTGTTTTGCATCCTCTTCCTTTGTTTCTCTGCTTGTTTATTTATTTTTTTTCTCTTTTATTCTTTGGGTTACTGATCTATTCTACCTTTGTTATCTTTTCACTCCTTCCTCTTTATGTCATTTGTTTTCTGTTGTTCTTTCATTAAATCTCTTTTATTTGTTCTGCAATTTTTATTGTTTGCATTTTTCCCTCTCTCCTTTTTTCTCTGTTTACTTTCTCTTTTTTACTTTTTTCTTTATCTTGTTTTCCTCCTCTATTCTCCATTCCAGCATTTTAATTCATTCTACATATATTTTTTCTCTGTTCTGTTTCCTGTTTCTTTGTTTCTATTCCATTTTCCTAATCTTATTCCTCTGTGCTTCTAACTCATATTAATTTTTTAATTTCCTTGGTCTTGTATGGTTACCCTCCTACCTTTCAATATTATCATTATTGTTATTCTTTCTATCTTCCTATTTCTTTAATTTTGTCTGGTCCTAAATCTTTTCTTTCAAAGAAACATAGACAGATCTCTCTCCCCAAAAAACTGCTGAGTGGTGGCAAGATCCTGCCTGAGTGAGCAGTTTTGAGAACCCACATAGTAGGAAGCTTCAGGGCATCAGTCTGGAGGGAGATGGATGAAAAGATAAATTCTTTTTGATGCTGCTGGATTGATTTTTTGTTGCTGTGTTTCCTCTTCCTCAATTTCCCCTTTTCTGTGTATACCGATTTTGTCTACCAATTCTCTCTCTTTTCCTTCCTTGGTCTTTCTATATTCTGCTTTCTGTTGTTCTTACATTCCATCTCTCTTTGTTTAGTCCTCAATTTTTCTGGATTTATTTCTATCTTTTCTATCCCATTTTTCTTTTTTCAACTTTTTTCTTTTTGTCTTTTCTTTTCTCTTCCCCTCTCTCCTCATCATTCTTGCCTTTAAATTCACTGAATATATTTTTCTATGTTTGTTTTCCCATTTCAATGCTGGTAATCCACTTTCTTATTCCTATTACTCGACACTGCTTACCTAAGGCAAATATTCATGTTCCAATGTCATATACGATTACTCTTCTAGCAATTACTACTATTATTACTATTATCCTTTTATTTTCTTACCTGTTTTTCTTTCTATGGAGCTTATTTTTTCCTTTAAGGGAACATAGACAACAGCAATGAAATAGAATAAGAAAAAAAATGTGTCAAAGAGAAAACTTAACACACACACAAAAACAGCAATTAAATAAAACCCTAGAGAAAAGAGAGAAAATAATAATCTGAATAAATCCATCAAGATAAAAAGATTACCAGAAAGTAACCAAAAATTACAATCCATACTAAGACACAGGAAGACATGGGCCAGACTAATGCACAACTAATAACCATGAAGAGATTCAGAACATTAAAAGCTAATCAAAGCTATCCAAACAAATGTCGTGGACCAACTTAATGAAGTGAAGGGTGGGTTGGAAGGTCAGGGAACTCAGGGGAGGGTTGGGAGAAGGGCCAGGTGAACACTGGGTTTTGGCGGGTATATGGTTGAAAGAACACAATTGGGAATGGTCTTATGGCAATATGACAAGAAAGGGTTACTTGTTTAGGGTGTTGGATGGGGGAGGATTTGGGAGGTGATGCACCTAGAGCAAGCGTCTATGGAGTGTGTGAGTCATCATATTGTCAAAATGTGTTGTAGCAGTGGGTGGAGACCTACATAATGAGCAGAAAGGAGTTGAACTCCCACCTGGGAATGACTGATTTGTTCACAAACAGAGGGCTGGGAATCTTTCAAGAGCATGGTCAGTTACTAATTAGGGAGGAAAAACCAGTGTGTCAAGACTGGTTGTTGCCAGTAAATATGCATTTGTCATCCATGGAGTGAAGCAAGGGGGCTACTGTGGGCCCTGAGAGGAGGGGTAGGGAGGAAGAGAATAGATCAAACATGGGGTATTTAGTGGCAATGGAAGTGTTCTAAATGATCTTGCAATGATTGACACAGGCCATGTTAAATATCATCAAAATTTATAAAATTTATAAAAATGTAAACCATAATGTAAACCATTGACCATCGTTAGTAGCTATGTTTCACAATTTATATATCAGTTGTAACAAAGTTACTCTCCACATATTAAAAGGTATTAATTCAGGAAGGGGGAAAGGGGGGGTTATTGGGTATATGGAAGTCCCCTTTATTCTGTATGTGAGATCTAGATCAGAACCCTCAACTCAGTTTTTCTGGTCAGTATGTCTATCTTTGTGCCAATTCCATGCAGTTTTGACCACTCTAACTTTGTACTATGCTTTAAAGTCAGGCAGCATGATTCTTCCAATTTCGGTTTTGTTTTTCAATATGTATTTGGGTATTCCAGGCCCCTTGCCATTCCCAAAAAATTTCATAATTGGCTTTTTCAGATCAGTAAAAATGATGTTATAATTTTTATCAGCATTGTGTTAAATCAGTAAATCAGTATAGGTGAGGCAGACAGCTTAGTGATGTTTAGTCTTTCAAGCCATGAACATGGAATATTCTTCCATTTATTTAGGCCTACTTTGATTTCCCTTAACAATGTTCCATAGTTTTCTGTGTACAAGTCCTTTACATTCTTGAAAATATATATTCTGCTGCATTTCATTGTAATGTATTCTGTATATCTATTAGGACTAGTTCCTCTAATGTATTATTCAAGGTATCTATTTCTCCCCTTTGCTTTTCCATTGTTTGTCTAATGTATTTTAAGTCTTCCTGGTTAGGTGCATAAATATCTATGATTGCTCTTTATTCTTGATTGTTTACCCCTCCCTTTAAAAAAAATATATACTGTCCTTCTTTGTCTATTACAATAGTTTTGCATTTAAAGCCTATTTCTTCTGATATTAGTTTATTTATTCACACCCTTTTTGGTTATTGCTTGCATGTAAAATCATTTTCCAACTTTCAGTTGCACACTACTTGCACTCCTGTGTCTAGGGTGAGTTTTATGTAGAGAGCATATAGATGGGTCATAATTCCTTATCCATTCTGCCAATCTGTGTCTTTTGATTGGTGAGTTTAATCCATTAACATTCAATGTAATTCCTGTCCAGACAGTACTTATATTAGCCATTTTTATTTAGGTTTATATATGTCATATTTTGTTATTTATCCTTTTATCCTTGTAGTTATTGTATCAATTTGAGATTATTTTATGAATCCCCAAAATAGAAAGATTATATTTGTAAAAGAATCTGTTTCTCTGGGTGTGAATGCCTTTATTTGCATTAAAATCAGCAGAGGTTTCTTTGATTAGATTACTTGTCAAATTTAGGTCTGATTTCATTACTTAAGTGGGCATGACCCAAGTTGAGTCTCTACCACCTTGCTTGGTCTGATATAAATCATGACTCACACTGATAGACAGACACATAGAAAGAGAGATATCTTCTGTTTTGATCCACTCGATTTGAGTTATTGGCTAGATTGGTCATTATGACCGTGAAAATATTAGAAGTATCTACCACATCTTTTAATATGGCTCCTGAATTTCATGGAAAGTACATTGCAGTTTTGGAGTCCTGCAGCAGTGAGCAATGGCTTGATATGGCCAAACTTAAAACAGACATTGTCTCCAAAACAGTTTTGATTCATATTGCTAAACAGCACTTTGCACCAGGCTGTTGAAACTTGGAGCTTCCATCCAAGGGCCAATAGTGCTATAGTATTTCTGACTGTGGGAAGGATATAGTAAGTGTAGCAGTAATTACTAGAATAATATGAATAGAAATTATACAGACACAATTGGCATTATGGCCTGCTCTCATGGAGAAACAAAATGTATGGTTTTGCAAACCTGGAGCTTAGATCTATTAAACACAAGTAAAATAGGAACTAATGCATTGATTATTTCATTCATTAGTATTAAGTGCTGTACCTATATTCCTGAAGAACATGATAAATCTATTCTGTTCTAAACCACATACATAGGGATGTTGAATATGTTAAAAGTCTTTGTAAACTCAATTCATTTTCTGGGTAATTAATGAAAGTGCCTATAAGATAAAATAATGGTTCTCTTACGTATTGTCTTTATTTTGCTTGACATATTCTATTTTGTTGCCTATTTTGTATTTGAGAGTTTACATTTAGGGCAGTCCCTCTCCTCATACCTCTCAAGCTGCCCTAAGCATAACCACCACTGTGGAAACTGGGGTTAGCAGTTTCCTAGACAGCACTTGAAACTTAAATGATCAAACCTCTCAGTTTCAAAGGATGTAGCTTCTGGAGGTACCTGGCCTTTCTAATTCTCATGGTCAAATCCTTTTAATAGGACCATGTAATTTCAGAATTCTAAAAAGTTTATTTCTTCTAGAATCAATGCATTCCAAAACAAAGTATTAGTCATGTAAGGATTTCATCCAGTTCCAACCATGGTGCCAGATACACTTTCCCCCAACTTTAATAGAATAGCTAGAGAGTTTCACACCTGATCAGGCAGGATCTTCTTACCCTAACCAGCAGAAAGCAGCTACAGAAGAATGACCATCACCTTTCAGCTCCCTTTTAAGAATAAGGGTGTGAAATCTCTGAAGGGGGAATTAAGGCAGGTTAGTATAAGCAACAAGGGAGCTGGTCAAAATACATCTCAAAAAAGACCCTGGTCATGAGGTCCAGTTTGAAAATCTGACTTCTTTGTAATCTACTAATGGAAATGCTGCTTTCATATTGTTAGACAAACATGATATGACCCTTATTGTTGCCCAGAAAAATCTTTCTCTTTACCTAGCCAATACCTTACACATAATGGCTTTAGCCAGTATTATTGCTCAAGTCCTTAATGACTCCAAAAAAGCAATTTCCTTATTAAATGAAGTAGCTACCCAACTACAAAAGGTAGTTTCACAAAATAGGATGGCTTTGGATATTTTAAATGCATCTCAAGGTGGAACCTGTACCCTCATTAATGTTCAATATTGTGTATATATTCCTGATCACTCCAATAATCATCTGTGAATGTGATGCAGGGTTTGCCCTATGGTCAACATAAGCTGCTGCATGGGGGTGGATTGTGGGGACCCAGGGCATCCCCAAGTCCTCTCCATGTAGCAGCCTGTGTGACCTAGGCATAAGATAAAAGTTAACAACCTTCCCCAGAAGGGAGAATATGTAAGGATATTATGATAAATATAATCTTCCTAAAGTGATAAATGTCCTTGGTAAGCATCCTTACTATGAACATAGTAAAAAGATCAACAGAATCCATGTGTATGCTTCAAAGGACCCTGCAAGAACTCTGCTCTCCTGACCTATAGAATGCCCTTGTTCTGAAACCCCTTATATATCACCTCTCATTTCCTCATTTCTTTGTAGAGCACTATCTTCATCGTCTGAAACATCACCATCAGAGATTCTCTCCTGTCCATAAGTCTCAATAAAGCTTATGCCTGAATAAATGCTAGACATGTTTTTTTTTTTTGGTCTTGTAGCTGTAACAACTCATGCCCACCATGAGTTAGGTTCGAATACAGGGTTTTATTTCATTTTGTATTTATTAAGGGTCTTCTTTGGCACTTGACTATACCTATTCTATATCCTTGTAGTAGTCCATGGTTCTCTGAAAATATATTAAGACCATAGAAAAGAATGAAAGAAGAGAAAAAGTACAATAGTTTAAAAACACTCAAAAAAGGAAGCAAAAACGAACTGGAATAGTATGTAATTATAGTGAAATATCATTTAAAAAATCACAATGAGTAAGAATAGAAAAGCTTTAATAAAAAAGAAACAGGAAAAAATAAAATAAAAGACTGGATAGATGAGAAGACAAGAAAGAAAATCAAGACAAAACAAGAGAAGCTGGAAAAAAAGAAAAGCAACTGAAGAAGGGAAAAGGAAAGAAAGAAAAGAAGTATAGAAAATGAAAGAAAAGTGAAAAAAAGAAAGGAAAAAAAGAGAAATAAAGGAAAAATAACAGAAAAAAAATAAACAGGCCTCCCTCTAAAACCATTAGCAACTCTTTCAATTTGCCAATGTTCACCAATCACCCTGCAGCCATCCTCCACAGATAAGGTACCCAGGTGTATAGAAAAAAAAAGAATAATAAAGAATAAATAAAAGATTAATAATATAAAATAATTAAAAATTTAAAAATATCTCAGTCTAAATTCCATTTTATTAGGCTGTTTGTCTCTCAACTCCTCGTCCCCCATGGATTCAGCTTGGTGACTGACAAACCACTGGATCACATTCTGAATCCCTTCTCTTCTGTTCTGGTTAGGCAACTGACAGCTTCTGGACGGCCACTCCTTGTCCCCCAATCCTTCAGGCCAGTTGGGTGTCTGATGGCTGTCTCTCCACATCCTGTTTTCTTCAGGACATTTGGCTTTCTGGTGGTTTCCCAGCTGCCTCTCCTAGCTTCCCTCTCTCATGGACTATTAGTTGTCTGTCAACACACCCCTTCACTGATCCATCTCCTCTCTCTCCCAAGGCACATGGGTGTGACAGCCCGCCCAATTAACGTCCCTCTTCCCTCTCCCAGGTGCTGCTTCAGTACCAGCTGGTATATTTCCTTTTCGTAGAATCAGCTAAGA
Source organism: Cabassous unicinctus (assembly GCA_029593785.1). Taxonomy (NCBI): domain Eukaryota; kingdom Metazoa; phylum Chordata; class Mammalia; order Cingulata; family Chlamyphoridae; genus Cabassous; species Cabassous unicinctus. Next base: position 25,699 of record JAQZBX010020822.1, on the reverse strand, counting down.
TCTGGTCTACCTACCCTATCTCCCCTCCTCTCTACTCTTCTGTCCTCCTAAGCTAGCTGGATGTTAGTCCCACATCTGGTTTCCCCATAGTTCTCCTAACAAAGTGCATGCTGGGTACTGGGATGCACCACTTGTCAACCAGTAGTTTTCCTCACTCTCATAACTGGTTGAGTCCTAGTCTTCCACCAAATCACTTCCCTGGTATCCCCCTTCCTCTGAACTGGCTGTATGCTGGCTTATGTGCCCTATCTCCCAGGGCTTCCATTTCCCCCAGCAAACTGGTTCCCCCCCTTTAGTTGCCCTCTCAAATTGTCCCCATGTTCCCATGGCTTCCCTTCTTCCAGGTAAATCTACTGACCTTGCTGAAGTTTCTGCATGGGAAATGCAGCCAGCCTTTCTGTACTCTGCCATCTTGGATTTCAGCAAACCCATGTTAAATACCTTGGATATGAATTGTGAGAGGGGCAACAGGCCTTATTACCCAGCAGGAAAGAAATCTTATAGCTAGTGTTAGAACCTTGGAATCAAATAAAGCTAAGAGGGTTTCTAGATATGGTTAGCTATTTCAGGATCTGGCTACCAATTTTTTTTAAATATATTATTTTTAAAGGTATTTAGGATATGTAAATGTTTCATAAAAATATTGGGGATTCCCATATGTCCTGCTTCCTTCACCTCCCACATTTTCTTACATTAGCAAAATCTTTCACTAGTGTGGTACATTCATTAAAATTGATGAAAACATTTTAGAGCATTGCCACTAAGCATGGATTATAGTTTACACTGTAGTTACACTCTCTTTCTCACAATTTTTAGGTTATGTCAAGGTATGTAATGGCCCATATCTGTCATTATAATGTCATTCAGGAAAACTCTCAAATCCCCAAAATGCCCCCATATTTCACCTGTCTTTCCCTTTCCTTTCCCTCAGAACCTCTAGTGGCCACTGCCTCCATATGATTGATATAGTTTCTTCCATTGCTAGAATCACCAAAAGTGTATAGTAGAATACCAGTAAGTCTACTTTGGTTCATAGTTCATTCCCCAATCCTGAGGTTTCTGGGATGGTGTTGCCCACTCCACCTCTAAAAGAGAGGAGACTTTAATACAATGGGGCAGATGGATGGGACTTTCTTGCTTGCACTTGTAGACACTCTTGGTTCCTTGGAATGCTCAACATCTCCTTGTTAGTTGTCCTGCATGAGTCTGAAAAACTGGACAGTAGGTATTGAAACTCCATTGAATTTCAGGGCCCAGCAGGCACATGGACAGCTGAGAGACTAAAGTATCTTGGAAGTTTAATCTACTAACTCCAGCACCAACTATAGGTTCAAATAAAAGGGACAGAAAAGGCATATGCAAAGAAGTCACATCTGAGTCCAAATCTGTCACACTGGGGAGCACAAACTCTGAAGTAAGGCCACTGGCAAGGCAGCAAACACTGGAGATTTCTGCCATGACTATAGGTCATTGGTGTCTCCAGAGCCCTCAGGATCCCCACTATTTGGGGTTGGCTCATAACCTTCTTCCCCTTTCCTATTTCCTGTAAACCTATCTTCCAGACTCTAGTTCTCTAAGTCATCTTGATTCACTTGGTCATGTAATATTTGTCCTTCAACGCTTGGCTTGCCTCACTCAACATAAGGTCCTTAAGATTCATCCATGTTATCCTGTGTGTTAGTACGGTATTCCTTCTTACAAGTGAGCAATATTCCGTTGTATGTATATACCACATTTTGTTCATCCATTCATCTGTTTATGAGCATTTGGGTTGATACAAACTTTTAGCAAAAGTGAATAATTCTGCTATGAACATTGGTGTGCATATATCTGTTTGTGTAGGTGCTTTAAGTTCTTCTGGGTATATACCCAGCAGTGGAATTGCTGGGTCATATGGCCAATCTACATTTAGTTTTTTGAGGAAACGTCAAACTGTCCTCCACAATGGCTGGACCATTCCAGATTTCCACCAGCAGTGGATTATGGTTCCATTCCTCCACATGCACTCCAAAACTTATAGTCCTCTGTTTTTCTCATGGCCATAAATCTAAAGGGTGTAAGATGGTATCTCAGCGTAGTTTTGATTTGCATTTGCATTTCCCTAATAGCTAGTGATATTGAACAGATTTTCATGTGCTTTTTAGCCATTTGTATTTCTTCTTTGGAGTAGTGTCTATTCAAATTGTTTGCCCATATTTAAAATGGGTTGTTTGTCTTTTTATTTTCAAGACATAGGATTTCTTTATATATGCTGGATATTAGGCTCCTTTCAGATATATGGTTACCAAATATTTTCTCCCATTGGGTAGACGGTGTTTTCAATTTCTTAATATACATTAGTGTGCAAATATCTGTTCATGCCTTTGCTTTCAATTCTTCTGGGTACATACCCAGCAGTGGAACCACTGGATGATATGGAAGATCTATTGTTATTTTTCTGAGGAACCACCAAACTGTCCTCCACAGTTGCTGGACCATTCCACAATCCCACCAGCAATGGATGAGGATTCCTATTCCTCCACAACCTCCACAACAATTATAGTCTGCAGTTGTTTTAATAGCCATCATTCTAATGGGTGTTAGATGTTTTCTCATCATAGTTTGGATTTACATTTCCCTAATAGCTAGTGATATTGAGCACTTTTTGTTTGTTTCCAGCCATTTGTATTTCTTCCTTGGAGAAGTGTCTTTTCAGGTCACTTGCCCATTTTTTGAATGGGTTGTTTTTCTTTTTGTATTCGAGGTGTAGGATTTCTTTATATATGCAGCATATTAGCCTCCTGTCAGATATGTGGTTGCCAAATATTTTCTCCCATTGGGTAGGCTACCTTTTTATTTTCTTAATAATGTTCTTTGTGGTGCAGAAGTTTTTAATTTTGAGGAGAGTCCATTTATCTATTCTTTTTCTTTTGCTGCTCATACTTTGGGTGTGAAATTCATGAAACCATTTCATATTACAAGGTCCTGCAGATGCTTCCCTACATTATCTTCCAAGGTCTTTATGGTTTGGGCTCTTATATTTAGATCTTTGATCCTTCTTTAGATGATTTTCATAAAAGGTGTGAGATGGTGTTGCTCTCTGATTCTTTTGGATTTGGATATCCAGGTCTCCAAGCACCACTTCTTAAAGAGGCCATTCTTCCCAAACTGAGTGGGCTTAGTGGCCTTGTCAAATATCAGATGACCTTATATGCAAGGATCTATATCAGAACTCTCAACTTGGTTCCATTCATCATTATATCTATCCTTTTTCCAATACCAGGCAGTTTTTTTGTTTTACTTTTTAGGCAAAACATATTTATTATGTCTGCAGAGAGGAGCTAAGATTGATCTAAAGTGACTCAGGCCTGACTCCCCATGCTGCGATTTTACTCTTGCTTATATGCCTAAGTTATTATTTAGCATTTGCTTTAATTATGTATTAGCTTTTTTTCATATGGATGATCATACATAGCTAGTTATATAATTGCATGTTTAGTATGTTCAGGAAATCATGCTTGCTCATACATGATCAAAAAAAGAGGCAGATAACTCCACCCCTGAGTGAGAAATCTACTCTGTTAATTAAGCAAGTTAAAGTGAGGACAGCAAGGGGCTTCTTCTGCTCAGGTACAGCCAACTGGGTGAAACTGGTTTTCATACTTCATTGCTTCAACAGGATATTCTTGACAATAAGAAACAATTTGGCCCTAAGAGAGGGTTTCATTTCATTAATTTTTAAAAATTATTATTATTATTTTATATTTTAAAAGAAGCTTAGATTACATAAATTTTACACAAAAATTTCAGGGATTCCCATGTTCCCCGCCTCCCACACCTCCCATCACCTCCCATATCAACATCATTCATTAGTGCGGCACATCACCTGCAATGGATATACACATCCTGGGGCCCTGCCAATAAGCATAGACCACAGTTCACAGTATAGACCACACTCTCTCTCACAGTTCTGCGTGTTATATGTTGATGTAAAATGACCTATATCTGTCGCTGCAACTTCACTCAAGACAACTCCCAAGTCCAGAAAAATTCCCCGTATTACAACTGCTCTTCTCACTCCCTGCCCCAAAAGCAACCTATGGCCACAGTCTCCACCTCAATGTTTTAATTTCTTCCATTGCTTGAATCACAATATGCCTAAAACAGAATATCAGTATGTCCACTCTAGTCCATAGTTCTTCCCACAATCCTGAGTAGTCTGGGATGGTGATGCTTTGGCTGCATTCCAAAGGTTTTGATATGTTGTTTTGTCATTTTCATTAGTTTCAAGGTAATAACTGCTTTCTTTTGTGATTTCCTCCTTTACCCATGGTTTGTTTAAGAGTTTGTTGTTTAACTTCCATATCTTTGTGCCTAAACTGGTTCTCTGGCCCTTAGTGATTTCAAATTTCATTCCCTTGTGGTCAGAGAAATTATTTTGTATAATCTAAGTCTTTCTGAATTCACTGAGAGTTTTCTGTGGCCTAGCATGCAGTCTATCTTGGAGTATGATCCATGAGAATTCAAGAAGAATGTAAATCCTGCTGTATTTGGGCCTAGTGTTCTGTATATCTCTATTAGGTCAAGGTCCTCTAATGTATTGTTCAGAGTCTTTGTTTCTTTATTGATTCTCTGTCTAGATGTTCTGACTTATTGTGATAATGGTGTATTAAAGTCGCCCACTATAATTGTAGAGGGATTTATTTCTCCACTTAGATTTCCCGAGTTTGCCTCACATATTTTGAGGCATCCCAAATAGGTGCATAAATGTTTATGATTGCTCTTTTTCTTGAGAGATTAACCCTTTTACTAATATATAGTGTCCATCTTTGTCTCTTAGAAGAGTTTTGCATTTAAAGTCTATTTTGTCTGATATTAGGATAGCTACTCTTGCCCTTTTTTGGTTACTGTTTGCTTGTAAAAAAGTTTTCCAGCCATTCACTTTCAGCCTCCTTGAATTCCTGGGTCAAAGTTGGGTTTCTTGTGGACAGCATATATATGGATCATATTTTCTTATCCATTCTGCCAATCTGTGTCTCTTGACTGGTTAGTTTAATCCATGAACATTCAGTGTTATTACTCACAATGAATTTCTTACTTCAGCCATATTTTCTTTCAATTAATGTATGTCATTTGTTGTTTTTATTTCTCTTTATGTCTTTTTAGCTGTTCTTACACTCTTCTCCAAATCTCTCCCCCTGATTTTTCACTTTCAACTTGTAGAATTTCCTTTAGTATTTCTTGAACAGTAGGTTTCTTATTGGCATATTCTCTTAATTTCTGTTTATCTGTGAATATTTTGAAATCTCCATCATTTTTGAATGTCAGTTTTGCTGGATAGAGAATTCATTGCTGGAAGATTTTTACTTTTAGTACTTTGACTATGTCATACCACTGTATTCTTGCCTCCATGGTTTCAGCTGAGAAATCAGCACTTAATCTTATTGTGCTTCCCTTGTATGTGATGGTTCCCTTTTCTCTTGCTGCCCTGAGTATTTTCTCTTTGTCTTGTGTACTGGACATTTTGACAAGTATATGTCTTGGAGTTGGCCTGTTGGGATTTATACTGTTTGGAGTGCTCTGTGCATCCTGGACATGTACAACTATCTCTCTCAATAGGGTTGGGAAGTTTCAGCCATTGTTTCCTTCAACACTCCTCCTGTTCCCTTTCCCTTCTCTTCTCCTTCTGGGATGCCTATAATGCATGTGTTTGTGCATTTTGTGTTGTCAGTAAAATCCCTGAGTCTCTGCTGGATGATTTCTATCTTTTTATCTTTCTGTTCTTCTATCTGTTTGATTTCAGAAGTATTGTCTCCCACATCACTAATTCTTTCTTCTGCCTGATCAAATCTGCTGTTATGTGAATCTAGCATCTTTTTTATTTCTTGGATTGTGCCATTATTCACAATCATATCTGTTATCTCTTTATGTATGTTTACAATTCCTTCAGTATGTTCTGCCAGTGTCTTAATATCTTTAATCTCACCCTTCACTTCATTAGATTGGTCTATGAGATTTATTTGGAAAGGTTTGATTAGTTTTTTGATGTTCTGCATCTCTTCCTGGTTTTTAGTTTGTTCATTGGACTTGTCCATGTCTTCCTGCTTCTCAGTGTGGTTTGTAATTTGTTGTTGCCGTCTAGTCATCATTTTATCTTAATGTGTTTATACAATTGATTAGCTTCTCTATGCTCTAGAGATTTAATTAGCTGGTGGTTCTGTGTGTTTTAAGTTTTCTCTTTGACACTTTTTTCTTCCTATTTTATTTCTTGGCTTCTTTCTATGTTACCTTGAAGGCAAAAGATTAGGACCAGAGGAATCAAAAGAGGTGATAAAGGAAGAAGGATAAGAGTAATATTGATAAAAATTAGAAGAGGGGCTGTATAAGACTTACTAAAATGAATATTTAACTCATGTAAGCATTGTTGAGTAATAGGAAAAAAAATGTAGTACCTAAAATGGACTGGGAACCCAAATATAGAAAAATATATATAATGATTTAGAAGGCCATAATAATGAGGTGAGAGAAAGAGTAAAGAAAGTGCTGAAAGGAAATAGTTAATAAAAATAAAAAAAGAAGAAAACAGAATAGATAGAGTAGAAATTGACACCCTTGAAATTGTTGGATAATGTAAAAAGGTGGTATGTATGAACCACAACAGAAAGTAGAAGGCAGAAAGATGAAGGGAGGAAAACAGATAGCACTGGGAAACAAAATCAATATACAGAGAAAATGGGAAATTATGGAAGAAGAAGCACAGCAAAGAAGAGGCAAGCTAGCAGCACCTAATAAAATAAAATAAAAAGTAAAAAGAAGGGGAGGAGGAAAGAGGAAAGAAAAGCAAAAGACAGCAATTAAACAAAGAAAAACCAAACAACTTCACAAGCAAGCAGTCAAACAAACCTAAGGAATAAAAATGTTCCTTCTTGGGCCCTTGTGGAACCTCTCTGCCTGCTTGTGTTCATCAATCAATTGCCCTGCAAGGCTCTATCTGCAGGTTTTGAGGCAGATTTTAGCGATTAAAGTAAGCTGAAAAAATATTTTTTTATTTGTTAAATTGACTTTTATTTTTTTTTTTGGCAAAATAAGGGATCCAAAAGATGGCCTCTCCTAGACCACCCCTTTCACTGAGGGGACTCTAAATAGGCTTGTGAAATCTAATCAAGCACTTCCCACTTCCAGGCCTCCTCTGGGGAGCTGAAACTCTGATGCTTGTCAGTGCAGAATGATAAAAATGGCTGATTCCACTCCCTCTGCAGCCAAGCCTCAGTATCAATGGGTTTTAGGTAAATCAGTCTTCCTCAGCAGATTTGGCCCTCCCCTCAGCCTGGTGCTGCTTCAAGCCAGCTTATTTGCTCCTCAAAGCTATGAGGGGGTCAAGGCAACCAAATCCACAGAAGGGAAACCTCTCTCCAACTCCTGTCAGAACCTTCCCACTCTCAGAGAATGCTCCCTCTCATGGGTTGCCTGCGGGAGTCAGGGCATATCCATGGGCATCTAGGTAAATCAACCTTCCTCAGCATATTTCCACTCCCCTCAGCCTGGTGCCACTTCAAGCCAGCTATTTTGTTCCACAAAGCTGCAAGGGTTCCAGGCAGCAAAATCCACAGAAAGGAAACCCCTCTCAATGCACCTCCCAACCCCTCCCACTCTCAGAGTTCACTCCTTCTCACCGGGTTACTGGCAGGAATTGTGGCTCAAATCATTCTTTCTACCTGAGGGTGGGGCTCAGCCATCTGTGTTGACTACCACAGGCAGGGGAAAACTCACATATCTTTCCTGAGCAATCCACCTCACCGTCCAGCTCCATCCAGATCAATGTCTCCAAGGTTCTCGCTCTGTTCACCCCCAGCACAGACCCCTCAGGCAGGATCCTTTCCCCATTCAGCCATACTCTGAGAGTCAGTTAGTGAGTGCCCTCATAAATTGATGCCATCTTGCCTAAAAAAACAGTAATGTCCTTTTTAGCCTTCTCTTTTAGTATTCTCTTTTAGCATCCCAGTATAGGATGCAGTAGAAGATTAGGTTCTCTGTTTAGTTGCTGTGTTACTTAAGTCTCTTATAACCAGTTCTTCAGGTTTTCTTTTTCTTTTATGGAATTGACATTTTTAAAGAAAATAGGAAAGTTTTTTGAGGGAATGTTCCCTCATTTGGGGTTTTCAACTGCTTCTTTATGATAAGATTGAGGTTAGAATTCTTGGGCAGAATAATACATAAGAATCACCCCCAGGTATACTCAATTATCAAATTGGTCTGTAATTTCTTCAATTGCATATAAGCCTTTAATGTGGTATTTAAAATTTTTTTCTAATTTTTAAAGTTGCTTATATTACATATATGTTACATCCAAAATATAAGTGATCCCCATATAGCCCACTCTCTCCCCCTCCCGCATTTTCCCCTATTAACATCTTTCATTAGTGTGGTGCATTTGTTACAATGATGAACATATATTGAAGTATTGCTTCTAATCATGGTCTATAGTTTACATTAGGTTTTACTCTAAGCACCACACAATTTTATAGATTTTGACAAAATGTATATGGTTCAAATCCATTATTGTAATGTCATGCAGAATGATTCCAATGTCTCAAAAATGTCTCGTGTTACCCCTACTATTCCCTCTCTCTCTGCTCAGAACCTCTGATGACCACTGTATTTATACACTATTACAAATTCTTCAATTAATAGAATAATGACAAGTCTTCTTTAGCCCATAGTTACATCCCCACCTTATATTATTTGTTCCATTACCTTGAGGATTTGGGGAAGGTGATACCTAATCTTTTTCTACTTCCTTAGATCCCATAGGGCAGATTGATGGAACTGTCTTGCTTGCAGTTGAAGTTACTCTGCTTCTTGAGCTGGACATTGTCCATCATCATGTTTTTTTAGTTGTCCTGTGTAACTCTGATGAACTGGATTGTAGGTGTTGGCTGCAATTCTGCTGATATTCAGGGCTCATTTGGCATATGAACAGCCAGAAGATTTAATGCTCTGGGATATATATTTAATGTGTATAGTGCTAATTTTAAGTTCAAATAAGTGGCTATAAGAACCATGTTTAGGAAAATGATAGATGAATCTAATTCTGATACATTGGGAATATGGGTTATCATATATTTCAAGATAAGGCCAATTGATGGGATGCTGATTTCCTGGGTTTGCCTCCCCTGCCTATAGTGTCTAGATGTCCCTAGAGCCTCCAGGGGCACCCTTATTTGAAGCACTGTTTACTGTGGCAAATAGTGAAATCCTTCTGTAAAGGGCAGAAGTATAACCTCTGGAATGACTTCCTGACTCACTTTGGAATCTCTTAGCCATAAAAACTCATTTCCTTTTAGTATTTCTTCTTTTGGTCTAGGTCTTTCTCAAAATGAACCACTAGTTCATGCTTGGTATAAATCTCTTGATGCCAGGGAGGTTCATCCCTTGAAGTCACGTTCCATGTTGGGGGGAAGATATGAGATCTTGAAGTAATGAAAGGCACAGTGTAAAAAAAAATATTTTATTTTATTATTGTTATCTTTTGTTGGCTTTGTTTTTGGAGAGGATTTGCCTGAAGTGGGGTTTTAGGTGTGGTAGAGGAGTATCAATGGTCTCGGGTGTCAGGGGTGGGTGGTGTATGTGGGGGGATGCAATTGGGGTATGGCTCTCTGGAGGGTGAGTGTGTTCTTGTGGTCATGGGGTGTTGCCCATGAGTGGATACCCACTGAATGACAGAATATTGAATTCTTTTCCTGGTAAGTGTGCTACATTCTCTCATAGAGTAGCAAGAATCTCTGGAGTACAAGGGCAGTTCCTAGCAAAGGAGGACAGACCAATGTGCTAAGCCCTTTATATTGATGCTTGTACTCTTGAACCTTTTTCTTGTGAAATTGAAACTTGACCTGGTAATGTATATTGCCTTAGAGTAATCTGCTGAGGGCCTCCATGTTGCTTAAATGTGGTCTTTCTCTAAGTCAATATCAGTGTGTAAATTCACTGCCTATCCCTTGATGTGGGACATGACTCCTTTATGCTTTTTAAAATTTTTGTGCCTGCTTGGAGGAGCACTGCAAAAGATTTTTGTGGAGTTAATACTTGTGACTTTAGAAGAAGATCACATAATTAGTATTTAGAAAATAAAATCAGTGACATTGATTTGTTCATTGTTCTTGGGATTTCATTGATATTAGAGATTTTAGCAATATTTATATTACAAGTTCATACTGTTGATTTCTTTATTCTTCAATGCTGTCCTTTTTTACATTGTGCCATACTAGAAACTGGAACCTAGAAATGTGAAAAAATTACTAATTTGCATAACCTAAAATACACATAACACAGTGTTATAATTGCTACAACCATACCACCATGAAAATAGACCTACTTAAAACAGTTAGAGACTTATCTGTAGTTCTGTTCTTCCCTGCTAGACAGAGTAGGTATATAGAAATTACTCATCAAAACTTAATTGAAATGTGTTTTAATTATTTTATGCATGGTTTTGTTTTTTATGTGAAATATATTTATTTAATTTGATTCATCTTACAGTCTATTTTCATCGACAATTTTCCTGTCTTAATTTTACTTTTTGAATATGTAGAAAATAAATTCTGTGATGTAAAAAATATTTCCACTTGTCACCAAAAAAAAACTTTAAACTTAGTGAAATACCGCTTGCCTCTTATCTTTTTTTATCAATTTGCTCATTACCTTTTTGGAAAACAAATTCAAGGATTATTAGCTTAGCTTTCCCATGATTCATTTTGCAAAAAGGCATAATTATTTATATTTTCTTATTATATAGCATACTCTGTAATAATACAAACATTCATGCAATTGACTTTTTAACTTAACATTTTATGCTGGAAATCTCTATATCAGTTCATAGAGATTGTATTCTTTATTCTTTTCTTTTTTCATTAGATAAGTTATAGGTTTACAGAAAAATGATGCAGAAAATAGAGTTCCCATATACTCCTCCCATTGTTAATATTTAGCATTAGTGTAGTTCTTTTGTTAAATTTTATTGGAGAATATTTATTCATTATTTCTTATAGGTGAAGAGCACACCAATGTGTATACATGGCAGTTTATTCAACTAATTAAGTTTTGGAAATATACATCTTCCAAAATTTTTGCTATTAACCATGTGCAATAAAAATACATTCTGAAAGTGTGTTATTAATATGTAGGTGGTGTATCTTCAGACTCAATTGCTAAGATATGGAATTCTTATGTCTTATGATAAATGAATATGTGGATATTATTAGATGTTGCAAATTTACTCTTTATAGAGTTTGTTCTGTTTTGCATTGTTTCACTTATTATTAGAGCAGTTTAGGGTTTACAGAAAAGCCAAGGAGAAAGTACAGCGTTCCCATATAGCACACCCAAACTTACATATATCAGAATCTTATTACTTTTTATAGCTGAATAATATTTTTTGTGGGTTTATAACAAATTTGTTTATAAATTAATCTATTGATGGATATTTGGTTGGCTTCCCTTTGCTATTATGAATAATGCTGCTATAGTCATTGATGTATGAATATCTGTTGGAGTCCCTGCTTTCAATTTTTTTTTGGTTTATACATAGATGTGGGATTGGAGGGTCATATGGTAACTCTACACTTCACATTCTGAGAAACTGCCTAAGTGTTTTCCACATCAGTTCACTATTTTGCATTCCTGCCAAGAATCCAAAATGTCCCTATCTCTCAATATCCACAGCACCATTTCCTGTCTTTTTAAAAATAAAAGATGTGATATGGTATGGCATCTTGTTATGCTTTTGATTTGCAAACCATTAATTCCTAATGATTTTGAGAATCTTTTAATGCACCTATTGACTATTTGTTTATCATCTTTGGATAAGTGTCTTTTCAAGTGTGTTGCCCTTCGTTTGTTGGTCTTTTTGTTTTTTAATAGTAGCAAATCTTTATATATTCTGGATATGAAACCCTTAAAACATATATAATCTCTATATATTTTCTCCAATTTTGTAGATTCTAAATTTCCTGATAATGTCTTCCAGTACACAGAAGTTTTTAATTCTGATGACATCCAATTTATCATTTTACTGTTGTTATTACTTGTGATTTTGGTGTAAAATTTAACATTCCTTTGTCTACTACATGGTCTTTAAGGTGTTCGCCATGTTTTCTTCCAGGTGTTTTACATTTTTCATTCTTAGGTCTTTTCCCCATTTTCAGTTCATTTTTTTTTCTGGTGTGAGGTAGGGTTACACTTTCATTGTTTCATTGGCACCATTTGTAGAAGAGACTGCCATTTCTTCATTGAGTGTACTTGTCCCCTTGTCAAAAATAAATCAGCTGTAGCTATGATCTGCAAACTCTATTCCATTGGTCTATATGTCAGCCCTTGTGCCAGAGCCACATTGTTTGATTAGCATAGCTTTGTAAAAGTATTAAACTAAGGTAGTGTGTGTCCTCCAACTTTGTTCAATTTCAAATGTTCTTGGCTATTAGAAATCCTTTGCACTTCCATATGAATTTGATATGGCTTCCTTATGAATTTTTTTGGCTGTTCCATTTCTTCAAAGAAGGCTGCTGGAATTTTTATTGGGATTACATTTCTTCTGTAAATTGCTTGGGGTAGAATTGACATTCAAAAAAATATTGGTGTCCCAATCCATGAAACATGGATGTCCATCCATTTATTTATGTCTTCTTTAATTAATATTAGCAATGTTCTTTAGTTTTCCATGTACAAGCCCTTTAGACCCTTGGTAAACTTTATTACTAAATAATTTATTTTTTTAATTGCTATGCTAAATGGAATATTTCCCTGATTTTCTAGCAGGTTTTTAATTTTATTTATAGAAACACCACTGATTTTTGTGTGTTGATCTTGAACCTGGTAACTTTGCTCAAATAATTTATTAGCTTTAGTTGACTTACTGTAATTTTATCAGGAATTCCTATATGTAGGGCCATGTTATCTGCAAATAGGGAGCATTTTACTTCTTCTTTTCGAAGATGGAAATCTTCTATTTCTTTTCCTTGCCTAACTTTTTTTCTGGTTAGAATTTCTACTACTATGTTGATTAGTACTGGTGAAAGTAGGCACCCCTGTCATGTTCCTAATTTTAGGGGAAAGCTTCCCAACTTTCTTTGCTTAGTTTGATGTTAGCTGAAGGGTTTTCATATATGCTTTCTATCATGTTGAAGAAGTTTCCTTCTGTTCCAAGGTTTCTGACACTTTTTTATCAAGAAGTAGTTATGGATTTCATAAAATGCCTTTTTGGGGTCAATTGAGATGATCTTGTATTTTGTTCCCACTGCACCCTTTGGTTCTATTAATTTAGAGCATGACATTAATTGATTTATCTATGGTGAGCTATCCTTGCATTACTGAGATAAATCCCAATTGTTCATGGCTTATTCTTCTTTTAGTATGCTCTTTGATAAAATTTGTTAGTATTCATTAAGGATTCATGAATCTGAATTCATAAGGCATATTAGTCTATTTCCTTTTCTGATGATATATTCATCCATCTTTGATATTAAGGTGATTCTGGTATCATAGAATGAATTCAAAATATTCTCCCTTATTCAATTTTTTTTTTGAAGATTGGTATCAATTCTTCTTGGAATGTTTGGTAAAATTTTCCAGTGAAGCCATTTTTTGCTTGGTTTTTCTTTCTTGGGAGATTTTTGATTACTTACTCAAACTCTTTCTTTGTTATTGGGTTCTTGTAGTCTTCTATTTATTCCTGAGTCAGTGTGGGTAGTTAGGTAAGCGAAGGTAGGTAGGGAGCCTATAAGAATTTGTACATTTCATATAGGTTATCTAATTTTTGGCATACAAGTGTTCATAGTATTGTGGCATTAGAGTTTGCATTATACTTTTAATCACTCTCCGCCAACCTTCACAGAACAGTATATATCATTTAATAGTTTGAGCAGTTATCTTAAGAGTATTCCCAATCCCTCTCTCATACCCTTGCTAACATTGGGTTCATTATTTTTATTTATTCATATGGTATAATCTTCAAATACATTGTTATCATTAATTCTTAAAACAAACATTCATCTTTCAAATCAGTTAACAGTAACAAAATATAATTTATTTACCTTTATTAATTTCTTTTCTGTTGCTCATCCTTTATGTAGATTTGAATTCTGACATATCATTTCCTTTCCTTCTAAAGAATTTTAACTTTTTACAAGATTCTTGAAGATGTGCTGGTGACAAATATCCTGTTTGTATTTTTTCTTAGAAAGTTGTTATTACCTCAACTTGAAGAATAATTTACTAGATATATAATTCTAATTTATCTTTTTTCTCTTTAATCTTTTAAATATTTCACACCTCTCTCTCCTTCCTTCAATGTTTTCTGGTAGAACGTCTGCTGTATTTTTATCCTTTTTACTATTTAGGTAAGTTTTCTTCCATTTTCTGCCTTTATTTAAGATAAAATTTTCATACCATTTTATCAGTCCAGTAACTTCTGTACCAGGAAAGCAGATTTTGCCTATGACTTTCTGTATTAATCTTTATCTCCATTTTTACATGTTTCACAATATTAAAATAAAAATTAATTTTTAAAATTACACAATTACCTCAATAGATTCAGAAAACACATTTGACAAATTTCAGCATTTGTAACCAAAATCATTTGTCATCTGGATTCAGAATAGAACCCCAAAAGCTGATAAAGGGCATCTGTTTAATCATAACAAAGCAAAACAAAACTCCCTAAAGGTACCATCGAACTAGATAATGAAAGCCTGAATTATTTCTCATAAAGATCTGAAATAAGAATAGATGTTTTCTTTCACCACTTTTATTCAGAATTGTACAGAATGCCCAAACAGGGCAATAAGCCAAAACAAGAATAAAAGGCATAATAAATGAGGAAGTATAGTATGTATATGAAAAGTCTGATTCCTGGAGTTTCTTGCCGTACCATCTTCATACAATCTTCCCCTGGTTTTTCTTAATCATTATATTCCCCAATGAGGGTTTAGGCCAAGATCATATTATGTGTGTGATATGAAATCCTTAAGTTAGTGTATAGATTTTTCTGAATTGGTATTACCCTGAGGCACTACACAGAAACACAGGCATATAAGTCTTGGAATGGTTCTCTTAAAATATAGGAAACAGTAACAAAAAATTGAAGAAATCATAAGCTCACAATGAAAAAAAAAATCACAGAACACATGAGGAAATAACCTACCATACCTAACAGAAGGAGAAACAGAACAAGAAACAGAACAAACAGCAAATTCAGACTTATAAAGCTTTTCAAATTTTTGAATTATTAGATATCAAATATTAATATTTTATTATATTTGAAAAATAAAATTAGTTATAAAAATGACTATAGATCAGCAGATTATCATAAAAGTTTAGGACTATTTGAAAAAGAAACAATTTCTGGATATAAAAAATAATGATAACTGAAAATCAAAATAAAAGATACTAAATAATTTAGCAAAAATATGGACTAGAATATACTTATGTATAAAGTATCAAGAATGAAATACAGATGGACAAAGAGGCAAAAAATATCAAAGTGATATAAAGAGAAAGACTACAAAGAGGAAAATATAATGAAGATTGCAAAGGTAGAATAAAAGTGAAAGAGAGAAATTTAAAATACCCAGAGCAAAGATCCATTACCTACAATGGTCCTATAAAAAAAGGTAGCATGCTTATTCACAGATATGTGATTTACTCCAGTGTTCAAAAACTAGGTAATAAATAAGAATTATTCAAGTGTTAAGGATTTATATGTCAGTTGCTTCAAATGGACAAAAGCTAATTCTGGTGAAATTAAGTGTATTTAAGGTTATAATCCATGGAGCAGTCATAGTGCTATTAAGTCATGGATATTCAAAATGCTTTGTGATGACTATGAGAGCCACTGAGTGTACAATTTGGGTGGATTGTACAAAGCATGGGACTGTTTAACACAATGACTCTTGTAGTGGATGATGAACTGTGATTAACAAAATAAATATGAGAACCTTATCTCATGAACTATAACAAGTATGTAATATTGTTAAGTAATACAGGGTATTATTAACTGAGTTTATTGAGGGAAAAATACACCTAAAGTAAGATATTGGATATAGGTAGTATCAATATTTTCATGCTGTCCTTTCATAGTTTGTAACAATTGTTTCTCAACAATGCAAGGGGCTGGTGGTGGGGTAATGTATGGGAATCCTGTATGATGATATTCATGTTTATTTTGTATATACTATACACTCGTTATTTTATGGATATTCATGTATGAATGATAAACTTCAATTTAAAAAAAGTTTTTTAAAAAATGCAGTGACATTATCAGGAATGAGGAGAATGAAGATATTATCTGAACATCAACTCTACGATGTAAGTTGGTGTGTGAATAAAAGGTTCCTATATGATAGAAGCAAAGCATAGTCATCTAGGGCATGTGGATGATGAAAACTGCAGAGGCAAATAGATGGAGAAAGCTAATTATAATACAAAGGGAATGTTTGTCTATTCTAGGAGATCAGCGGAAGAGCACAAGATCAAGTTCTGGAAATAAACTACACTTTACCCAACACTGAGGAAGACCCTTCTGTGTCTAATTATGAAGCTGCTTTCAAAGATCAGCCATGACTCTCAGGATGGATATTATTGGAGAAACACTGCAGATGCTGAGAATTGTTCTTGGTAACTTTCTACCCTGCAATTTCTCATCATTAATGGGAATTTGATGGAAGTTATCTTCACCTACTCAAGTAGAGAGTGAGTAAATGAAAGATCAATAGCTCAAGGACTTAAATAAAATCCATTTTCTAGATTCCAAAACTGGAGACTATTTATCTTAGTCTCCTTCTCAATCTCAAGCTAGGATTATTTTGTTCAATTTAAAGATTATGTAGGTGCAGGCCTAAATTTAAAGTGTTACATGATTTAGAAGAAAATAAATGTTAGGGATACAATAATTACATACACGTGAGGAGTAATTAAATGATTGCTGATGGCTTCACTCTTTCTAATGAGACCCAGTGAGATCTCCTCTTTTCTCTCTCCTGAGGAAAGGGCAGTGGCATCAGCTCTAGCATCTGGAATGGATGTTAAGAAGGGCATTTTCTCTGAGTCATGACAGTCTGAGAAATGAAAATTACAATTAAAAGTGTGACATCCTGAGAAAATAACATGTAATTATCAAAGGTCGATTTGTAACTGATTTTAAAGCCTTGCTGCTTCTTTGGGAAATCATTGCTCAACATACAGGATATCAAGGACATTTTTCATCATAATTTAGAGAGTGCTGAAAAGAAACAAATACTGATATGCAGATGATAAATGTAATAATCAAAATCTCATGAGTTTGAATTGGGGCTGGGGTTGGGGCTTGAAAGAGGAATCTGGAAGCTCTTGGATAATAATTGCAGTGCTGTATGGCACTTCATATAACTTGTAAACAAAAGCTTTCTGTTTTAACAAAACCTTTAAAGAGATAGACACCCCAAGTTATTTAGAGATGTCAATTTTACTTCCTTTTACCATGAAATTACTTTGAAAACTTAAAATCTTTGAGAAAGCATTCTCATCAGTCTTTTACTATAAATGCTGTTCCTTTGAGCCTGCTTGACAATGACAACATTCTTAGGAGTTGTGAAGACTTCATGTAACCAATCTCTTTTCTCTCCCTACTTCTTATTATCTGATATAGAAATGTTGGGAAAAAGTATATAATTCCTAACCCACCCAATCTTTATAGCCCTTTAGACACAACTTGATTTTAGGGCTGTTGCATGCATTATGAACATTTCATGAGTTTTAGAAGGCCAAAGGGGATATGCCTTGTTACTTTTATTTAATTAATTTAATTATGTGGAATTGCTCTGGAAAAGTGTTTCATTTAATCAATTGATAAAAGGTTTTCTGATACTGTTATCTGTAAAGGCAAAACACACAAAAAATTTACTAATGTCTTTGCACACTTATTTCATATGATTTAACTGAAATAAGATTTATTTCAAGTCAAAAAGAAGCTGAAAGGGAGAAAAATCTATTAACATGGTCAAATAGTTTGGGGTGGTAGGAACACAAGAGTATACGTACTAGCTGATTTATGCTATCCAACTGTAATACACACAAATTGATTGAATAGAAAACTAGTTTTTTAATTTGCAACCAGCTCCCAGAGAAAGTAGACACTCTTCCAAGCTTTATACTTCCCAACAAGTAAAAGAGTTGTGGGCTTAAACTTCAGATGCCAAGTCTAGTTTACCATGAGTTATACTCTGGTTCTCCCTCATTGAACTAAAAGCATTGCCAGGGCTGCCTTTCTCCAACAAGACACACAAGGCTTACTAGATTACAAGAAACTGCCTTTATTTAAGAGTTTGTTGTTGTTGTTGTTGTTGTTTTTACCTTTAGAACATTTTGTAATTTCACTCCTCAGAAAACCACCTGTGCTGGAATGGGTGGGTTCTGTGAAGGTTAAAGGTAAGAGTGCTCGTCATATAAAACCTTTCTTACTAGCTGTCTCAGTATATGGATGAAGACAATTCAAATTAAAGGAATTTTGAAATGGTCTGCTTGCATTCAAGAGATTACTTATTTCTTCACTTCCCATTACAGAGGAAAATATACCTTTTAATTTGATCAAGGCTTCTATGCCCTCCAATGTACTTTGTTCCTATACTTCTTCATTTTCCCAAGATATTTTTCCATGAATTTGCTTCTCACATTTCTTACTGATTTTCTTCTTTCCCTCTTGCTTTATTTTTTTCTACTGTCCTTCTCCTTAATCTCCCTTTCATTTTCCTTCACGATTCTCTATTTCTTCCTGTATCTGTGGATTATTAAATTGTATGCTTAGTGCACAAGATAAATAATGGGGTTGCACCACTGCTCACATAATAATTAGATCTTTATTTATCCTAGATTTCAATTGTCAATATATATGGAAAGATTATATGTAATGTTTTTAGTTGTCTCTTAACCTCATTAGACCCAGCTTCATATCCTGTTACTCTATTCAATATTCTCCCTTATAATTCACCTATGTTGTTCTAATACACACAGTTAAGACTATTTTTTCAATCACTTCAGGACAATATCTGCAGACATCATGTTATTTCTCACCCCCTTTTCTTTAAAGCTCTCTCTTTTCTGCTTTTAAATTAAAATAAGTCTCATTCCTAAAAGAACTACTTTTTCTTTGAGATGCTCTTTTCCCTGTCATTTATTCAATTCCCTGTTATTAATCTAAAACTATTGAAAATAAAATATGAAATAAGGCAATTAAAAATAGAATCTTATTTTTTATGTGGTCTTGTCAGAAGGAGATTTCCTTGTTGAAATTCTATGTCAGTGAGGCAAACTTTCACATTGTCTTTTAAATATATTAACATTTTATTTTTCCATGCATATATTTTTCCATTAAAATATGACAATTTATTTTCCCATTATTTTAGGTGGCTTCAAGCCACTGTTTCTGTAAGATAAACCTAGATACTATTTTCTAGATTTTATTTTTAAATTTAACCTACTCCAAATAGATTTGTATTAACTCCTCATAATATTAAAGATATATTAAAATTGTTTAGAATTGTATTTGATTATGAAACTAGCAGGTATGGTTTTAATATACTAAAATAAATATTGTTTTTATGGTTATGTCCAGAATGTGAACAGGAAACTACATTGGAAAGATCACATGTGTATGCTTTTTATTTCCACTTCTTGATTTTACAGTCTAGGACACCAATTTGATATTGATAAGACTTGTCAATAGTCAGGATACCATTATTTTGGAAGGTGCAGAAACTACAAAAAGGACCTATAGATAGACTACTTCTATTGTTCCAGGGGGCAGGAGAATCAAATCGGCACAAAAGTAGATCTAACTCCCTTTTAAATTGAAAATTAATCATTACTGCTCTTGTTTCCAATGTAGAAACACTTTTTTTAAGTCTTAGAGTACAAAGATAATTAAGTCACTAAAATTAAACTTAGTGAAAAATTTTCCATAGGTAGAAAAGTGTAACTAAGAATGGTTATAAATTCGTACTCAATTAGCTTTCTAAAGAAACTATAGTATCATCGCATGGAGTGTAAACAAAGTGATGGAATGAAGAGCAATAATGCAGCTGTGCTAGACTCTGAGTCTAGGATTTCTCAGTAGTTCCAATATTTTTTTGGTTCTTGCTTTCAGTTAAATCCTTCCAAGAACATTATCTGAAACATCTGTCTTATAGTCTCAGGTATTGCTGTTTTCCTGAAAAAAATAGTTTAATACAATTGAAAATCAATTTATCAAAATAACTAGTATTTATTGAAATTTTCACCAAATAAATAAAATTGTCAAGAAAAAAATTGGTAACAATTTGAATGTCCCATAATAGAAAAGTGAATATTTTTAATATACATAATAAATAGATTGTATCAAGCTGCAAGCAGAAAACTCATCCATAATTTCTAATCCACAACAAAACTTATATCAACTAGGATAATGTTTATGAATAAAAGGTACACTTTGTTACAATTATAATTTTGTAGACAATATTGCAAATTCCATTGGAAAAAATGACTCAAAAGTTATCTGAATTAATTAGAAAGAGAAGTGGAATTATTTTCTTCTTTCAAAATGCATTTACAGTCAAGTATAGTAGACTTTTATATGCATAATAATTACTTTACACCTGAGTGGACTGGAAATAAGAGTATATTGTTTTATGAAATGTTTTGTCTAAAACATCATGCTTCAAAATAAACAAACTTCAAAAATAAAGAAGCAAATAGATACATTAATAAAACTATTTCCTTTACTCCTTAGATGACAAAACTTAAAAGCATGAAAATTCACAC
The DNA here is from genome assembly GCA_029593785.1 of Cabassous unicinctus. Classification (NCBI taxonomy): domain Eukaryota; kingdom Metazoa; phylum Chordata; class Mammalia; order Cingulata; family Chlamyphoridae; genus Cabassous; species Cabassous unicinctus. The sequence continues at coordinate 4,900 of JAQZBX010020822.1, read as the reverse complement.
AATAATGGCAGAATTCTTGCTCAAAAGATTTCTTGAAAATAGGATGCTGTTGAGGCTACTAGCTGCACTGTTCTTGCTGATCTACCTGGCAGCAATGTTGGAGAATTTTCTTATCATCCTCCTCACAATTCTTGACCAACACCTTCAGACACCAATGTACTTTTTCCTCAGGCACTTGTCATTCTTAGATCTTTGTCTCATTTCTGCCACAGTCCCCAAATCCATCCTCAACTCTATCACCTTCACTGCCTCCATTTCTTTCCTGGGCTGTGTGTTGCAGCTCTTCCTGGTGGTATTCTTGACAGGTTCTGAAATTGGAATCCTCACTGTAATGTCCTATAACCGCTATGTTGCCATCTGTCACCCTCTGCACTACGAGGCTGTAATGACCAAAGGGGTCTGTGTCCAGATGATGATTGTGTCATGGCTCAATGGCAGTGTCTTGGCAATCTTGTACTCAGCTGGGACATTCTCTCCAAATTTCTGTGGCTCTAATGAGGTAAATCAGTTCTTCTCTGATGTTCCTGCCCTACTAGAGCTAACTTGTTCTGAAGAACATGCCACCATTAACATCAGTGTGGCCATTAGTGTCTGTTATGCATTTTCATGTTTGTTTTGCAATTGTGGTGTCCTATGTGTACATTTTCTCCACTGTGTTAAAAATTCCATCCAGACAAAGTCAATTAAAAGCTTTTTCCACCTGCCTGCCTCACCTCTTTGTTGTCAGCACATTTCTTGTCACCGGTGCTGTTGCTTATTTAAAGCCAGCCTCTGATGTGTCCTCTTCTCTAGACTTGTTGGTATCTGTGTTCTACTCTGTGGCTCCCCCAACCTTAAACCCTGTTATCTACTGTCTGAGGAACAAAGACATTAAATTAGCTTTAGATAAAGTCCTACAGAATTTTAAAAGAAGAAGACTAATGGAAAGATGACTAAAGATGAACTAAAATTTCCTTTATTTTTTCCCATCAATTAACTCTCTGAAATTACTTCTATTTAAAGATCAGTGTATCACAGATCCTCATTGGTAAGTCTTCTTCTATATTCCTTTATTTTGCTTTTTTATTTTTATAGAAATTATGAAGATTTTCCTATTATGTTTTTGTTGACTTTCACTTTTGTTCTGAAGCTCCATATGTGTGAGATTTTATGAGCACCCCATTCTGATAAAATTTTTACACTCCCTAGCATTCACTTAATTTAGCAAAGTCTTTAATATTTTTAGATTATTTTTATTTATTAAACTATATTGATTCAACTTTCTTCATAGCTTCTAATTTTTACTATGTTATAAGTATGACAATAATTTTGCATTAAAAAGTATGCTCAATTTTATCACAAGCTTCACTTATTTGACTAATATATGCTTGAGGAAGGATTTCATATAATTATTCAAAAATATTTGGGATTTTATAAGATGGTTCTCTTACGTCTTTGCGTTTCTTATGTAAATCATATTTTGAGAACTCAAATTCTTCTCACATTATAAAAATTTGATTTAAAGTCCTGACTTCAACCATTGTGTTCATAGTTTTTAAAATGTATTGGAAATTGTGAAAATAGCCTCTGGCACTCCTTCTTACATTATGAACTTTCCCACATCTTACTTTTACCAGCTTTCAAGATAGTATTTAATTATATATATGATTATCAGTACACTAAATATGTAAAATTTTTCCCACCTCTTGCTACAGGGTACAGTTCTGTCACCCTGATTCCTCTACTTACTGCTTCCTCCACATACTCTTTTAATCTGGTAATGACAGAAATTAACATCTGTTGACAAAATCAACTATATTAGTCTCTTCCATGACACCATCATCAATAAATCCTTTCAACTGTCATGTGAGTTGGCATTAAAGCAAGTGGGATACCTGAGGGTGAGGGAAGGCAGCACAGTGTCAATTGCATAGTGATTAGCACAGGGATGCAATATTAAAATGTTTTTCTAGCTATTGATAATATCCAGGAAGCTCCTTATAACCAAACAGCACCTCTGAAAGTTTGTTTTTATTGTTCTCTTTATGAAACCCTCCACTTGTCTAAATTCTAACTATATTTCAATGTCTAGCCTAAATAGAGTTTAGCTATAGAGTATTATGAAAGCACTTATTTACATATTTCAACCTCTAAACCCTTGTATATATATTGACAATAAATGACTTAAAAGTCTATTCTACTGAAAAAAAAATAGATTTAGCACTGTATCTGTTTTGTGTGATACCTGAGCAGAAATTCCATACATAAACTATTTTTTGTTTACTATACAATTCATACTTCTGAGCATATAGTAGTTATTCTATAAGTTTCTTTTAACACATCTTCCTCTTGACTCAAAACATGTCAAAATGTATCATAAACTATATATTTTTCACAAAAAAGAACATTGCTTTCAATAAAGATATGTTTTCAGAAAAGTTTCTATTATAGATATATGGAAATATGGAAATTTTTTTCTATCTGAGAATTGAGGACATGGAATGATGACTAAATTTTTAGGGAGGAGTCATGAATCATAAATGATAAATCACACAAGACACCTACAACCCAAATTTCATGTGGAATGCAAGCAAGTCAAGACAGACAGTATAATGAAGTATATCAAAATGACTTATTTTCTTTTAATCTCAAAAGAACAAGAACCCCATGGATACTTTGGTAATGCAGCTATATTGCTATAGAATATACTGTTGATATCTTCTCTGACATCTTGTAATTTGAAATGTTTTCTCCATCATGTTGTTCATTATGATGTGTTCACATGCACTGGTTGTGACACAGCTACTGGAGTACCTGCAAGGTTTAATGTAACTTCTATGATGCTCCCCTCTCCCCATCCCTTAATCTTTCTCCAAAACCATTTTCTTCACAAAGGTGATTTAGGTGACTATAAAGGGAAATTTTTCTTCCAAATCAGTCACAACCACCTCTGGGAATCAAGAAAAAATTGCTTTCCTCACATATTGTATGAAAGCTTGCTTTTATTTGTTATGGATTTCTGGAATATTCTGAACTTGTGATGTAAAACAAATTTACTATTTTCTTTCAAACATTTTTTTAAACAAATAATCTTATTGATATAAATTAATAAAGCATAAAGTTCATTCAAAGTGTTCAATCAATGGCATTTGGTATCCCCACAAAGTTGTGCATTCATGACTTTAATCATTATTAGAAAATTTTCATTCATTCAATAATAATAAAAAACTGAAAAAAAAAAAACAAGAAAAATTTTCACCTCTCAAACTCTATGCTTCCCCTGCTATACATAGCTGTTATTTTTGGCTATTTTTACACATTTATTAATTTATTTTTAAGCAGTTTTATTGAGTATATTCACATACCATATGATCTTTCAAAAGTATGCAATCAGTGGCTTTTAGTATAATCACAATGTTGTACATTCATCACCACAAAAGATTTTAGAATAATTTCATTATTTCAAAAAGAAAAATGCCACAGCACTCTTTTATTTTTTATTTTTATTTTTTAACAATTTATTGAAATATATCATTCATACATGAACATAAATAAACTATAAGTGTTCAGTAAACTTTGTGAACTTACAAAACAAACATGCATAACATCATATAGGGCTCCCACACATCACCTTCCCACAAACACCTTGCATTGTTGTGAAACATTTGTTAACAAACCATGAAAGAGCATCGTCAAAGTATTACTACTATCTATAGTCCATATCTTCCTCCACTATGCATATTTATAAATATTTATTTATTTATTTATTTACTTTTATCCATTTAACTCCTCCCCCTATTTTTGCTCTTTCTGTGTCCATTCACTGGGCAACTCTCTGTGTCCATTTCCTGTCCTCTCTTCTCATCTTTTTCCTCCTGTCACTGGGATTCGAACCTTGGAATCTCCTAGGTGGGAGACAGTCATCCTACTGCCTGTGTCACTTTAGTTCTTTGTTTTTTGGTGCATCTTCTCTTGGCTTTCCCTTGTGTCACTCTCCTGTTATGTCATCATCTTGCTGTGTGGCTTGTGGGGCCTTGTAGGGCACCGGCACATGGGGCCTGGCGGTGCACCCGTGGATGGGACCTAGTGGTGCACCCACTCACAGGGCTGGTGGTGCACCTGCACACAGGGCCTGGTGGTGGCTCACTCACTCATGGTGCCTGGTGGTACATCTGCATGCAAGGCCTGGCAGCTCACCTGCTCGTGGGGCCTAGCGGCCAACCTGTGCATAGGGCCTGGTGGATTAGCTGTTTGCAGGACCTGATGGTGCATCCATGCATGGGGTTTTGTGGCCCATGGGCCTTCTATATTTTTCTTTTATTAAAATTTTTACTAGGAGATCCTGGGGATCAAACCCAGGTCCCTCCATATGGGAGATGGATGCCTGAACACCGAGTCTCATTTGTCCCCCTGCTATATCTCTTAAAGTTAACCAAAGATACCCAAATTTACAGTCTTTTCCCATACAGGATGGTCATATAATAAAGAAGGCTTAGATTATCACCAGCATTCTAAAAAGCAGACCTAGGGAGAAAAACTAGGTCTGGAGACAAATGCATGGTTTCTAATATAGCAAATGCTTAGGCATCCCTGATTATCACAAAATCAGGTTAGTGAGAATATTCACATCACAGCACTCTTTTAATCATGCAATGTCTAATCTGCATTTCCTATCTGTTAATATGTTATCAGACACAAATTACTAGAATCAAAAATGAAAGGTGCCATAAAACCTGATCTTATGTATATTAAAATAAAATAATATTATAAACAACATTATAACAACAAATTTGATAACTTAGATGAAATGGACAAATTCCTTCATTAAGTGAATGAATAAAAAATTCTGATACATCCATGCAGTATATTATACAGATCAAAAGGAATTCACAATTAAGCTACAAAAAAAAAAAAAAAAAAA
>JAQZBX010020821.1:21058-32832 GCA_029593785.1 Cabassous unicinctus | reverse complement strand
AGTTTCCTACAACATCTGAAATTAGGAATACTTCCAAACAGAAAATTTACAAAAATGTTTACTGCCTAAAATTGGCTACCATGTTTACTTGGATAAAATAAAACAGGAATATCTTGAAAATGTAACATTGATTTAATCAGATGTTCAGAAGACAACCCTTCGTTCTCTTTCACCATCAAACTCAACCAAAGCAAGGAACTTAAGGTGAAAAAGCTAGACAAGAGAAGTAGCAAGTCATAATTACATGAAAGGCAAATTGGAGGTCACCATCAAATTAGAAGTTAACTTATTATTCTCTACTCTGGTGTTTTCATGGATGGCATCTTGACATTTTTGTCCAATATGAATGCAAATAGTAGCAATGAGGCATACACATAGTAATGCTCAAAAATGTCATTGTGGTTTAGACTGAAAATCAAAGTACAGAATAATGGAGGGAAAAAACACAAAGTTTATACTTATTCTTTGAGCATACTGCATTTCAGTGGAGGCTTTTAGTCTTTTGTTTTCCTGACACATTCTAGGGAGGTCTAGAAACAGATAACAGGTATCTGTGGAGTTCACTTTGAATATTAAATAAAATTGAAGTGTAAAAAAACCTGAGAGGAAGGAAAGAAAAAGAACATCCAGTTATTAAGTATTTATTTGCACAGTGCAATTCTAGCATTATGATGGATGATTAAACCAGCCTGTATTTTTTCCTAATATTGAAAAACATTTCCCCCAGCTACTTGTATGATTTTGTACTTTCTCATATAAACAAATTTCTAGCACACAAAACTATAATTAAATACGTGGAAAGATATTTTGACGGACCTCAAACTCAAAATCTGCTGTCCTCCATTTGTTGCAGTGAGCATGACAATTAATTTTGTAAATACCCTGGCTTTGTAGACAAGGAGTTCTTTTATCATATAATCAGTTTTGAAGATACTTCTAGTTCTGAAGCTCAAGAATGTCAATGGCATGACACATTCATGGCACGCTGTGGAAGACAGAAAGGATAGCAAAATTTGGGAAATGAGGATTCTAGATCTGTTTTTGCAAATTATTTAAAGTAGATTTGAAATATTTTAATTCAATGAAGAAATGACTTCTCCTTTTCTCCCCCTTTTTATAAACAGTGTACAGCACTTTGGACTAGTAATCACTCAGAGTTGTTCAATCTCATGGAAAACTCAGGCATAGACTGGTCATTTGCATTTTTTTTTTTTTCTCCCTCATTTGTTTGCTTGTTGTTTGTTCACTGTCTGCTCGTTGTTTTTGCTTGTTGTCTGTTTGTTTTTTTTTCTTTAGGAGGCACCAGGAAATGAACCCAGGACCTCCCATGTGGGAGGGAGGCAGGTTCTCAACTGCTTGAGCCACATCAGCTCCCATCATTTGTATCTTTGACCTTGTGTGTGGAATTGGAAGAGGGAGTAGGAGGGGTAGGAAAGGAAAATAAACGTTGCCTAATGTAAAGGGAATGTGCATATTCTAATAATTCTTTTTTTTCTTTATTTTTGAAGAAGATTTAGATTACATAAATATTACATAAAAAAATATAGGGGATTCCCATATACCCCACGCCCTCCCCCTCCCACACTTTTACCCATTAACGTCTTTCATTAGTGTGGTACAATTGTTGCAATTGATGAACACATATTGAAGCATTGCTGCTAACCATGATCTATAGTTTACATTATGGCTTATACTTTGCACTGCACAATTTTATAGATTTTGACAAAATGTATAATGGCTTGTATCCATCATTGCAATATCATGCAGAATAATTCCAATGTCCCCAAAATGTCCCATGTTACACCTATTTTTCCCTTTCCTTCCCCTCAGAACATCTGGTGACCACTGTCTTTACATCAACGTTACAAGTTCTTCCATTACTAGAATAATAATAAGTCTACTTTAGTACATAGTTGCATTCCCCCCTTATGTTTGTTTGTTCCTCATTCTTGAGGATTTGGGGATGGTGATGCCCACTCTGCTTCCAATTGAGAGGGAGCTTAGATCTCATGGGGCAAATGGATGAAACTGTCTTGCTTGCAGTTGTAGATACTCTCTGTTTTTTAGGATGGGTGTTGTCCATCATCATCCTTTTGTTTGTCCTGGGCAAGTCTGATGAACTGGAGAGCAGGTGTTGGCTGAAACTCTGCTGAAATTCAGGGCTCAACTGGCATATGAACAGACAGAAGATTTAAGTCACTGGGACATATATTTAATGGGTATAGTGCTAATTATAAGTTCAAATAAAAAGGGCAGAAGAACCATGTGTAGGAAGATTATAAATGAATCTAACTCTGATACATTGGGGAGATAGTTTATCATATATTCCAAGGTAAGGCCCACCAATGGGGTGCCAATTTCCTGGGTTTGTCTGTCCTACCTAGAGTGTCTAGATGTCTCTAGAGACCTCAGGAGCACCCCTGCTTGAAGCACTGTTTACTGTGGCAGTCAGTGACATCCTCCTGAGACATGTATAAGTGTAACCTCTGGAATAACCTCCCAACTCACTTTCAAGTCTTTTAGCCATAAAAACTCATTTGTCACTACTACTAATGCTATGCACTACTCTTACTGATGTCTTATAAGTGAAGAACATATGTATAAACTACTTGGCTTGCTATAAGGATGAAGTCTATGTATTCTGCAGAGAATACAAATACTCAGTCAACATATAACATCTCTCCTCAATTCTAAGATGTCATCAATTTAATTAGTTTTCTGAGAAAATGGAAAGAATATTACATTAAATGAACATACGGATTATAAGGTATATCCTTATCTCCGAATTGCTAAAATGTGAAAAAGAAAGTTTTTTAGAAACCCAAAAACATGCTATTAATCAGTGCCTAGCACTGTGCTAAAGGCCATAGGAATATAAGAAACATAAAAAAGATGTGCCCAGTAAATCAATTAGAAGAACAAAGACTCATCTGACTGATATACTAAAAATTTGGTTCAACAATTTCAGGCCTCAGAGAATGGATTTCTACAGGCTTTATCATTGAAACTCTGTAATTAAAGAGAAAATGAAAAGATTTGGGCGAGAGACTGGAGAAACTAGAGATTAAGCAAGAGATATCCACACACAAAAAAGGTAAATCAGGAAAGCCTAACCTCTTTATATATCCCTTGCCTTTGAAATTCTGAACATTTTTGACATGGAACTAGAGAAAGCATTCCCCTTAATTTCCCACTTTTATCAGGAAAAAGACTTAGCCTCCCAAAGTCACACAGTGAGTCTAGTAAAACAGTCTGTAAAATAATCTTGGTCTCCTGACAACCATTAAGGCATAGGAAATAAGATTTAAAGGGGTATATTGAATAATAAAAACTCCTTGCACACACACACACACACACACACATACATACACACACACTCTTTGTGAAAACTGATTTATTTTCAGAGGTTTCTGATGGTTCATAATAATTGTACATCTACATATGTTCCCTTGGGCTTAGTCCATCTGGGAAACTCACATATGTTCTTGGGAGACTGTATCTCAGCCACAGTCTCAAGTATTTCGGTTCCTCTATAACCTACTTTTTAAAGTTGTAATTGCTAAACCATTCAGCATATTGCCTAATGGTTTTGAAAATACACTTGGCAAGGCAACCAGGTACAGAGAGAGGTTAAGGACAACGATGCTGCCAAATTAACTCCATTTAAACTTTAAAAAGAGAAAGAGCAAAGGCAGTGAAATTTCAGTATATAGTATTAGACAGCTTTTAGGTTTTTCTGGTTTACGGGTCAATTGACAGATCCTCTGGAGATGGGGTCCGGGCTTTAGTATTTGTGAAGAGTTGCCTCAACGACTCAAAAATGCAGACTGATGGAGAATACCTGATGCAGCTCAGTTTTCTTCCCTGTGCAGGAATTCCTTCCATGACATCCTTGAAAAATGAACTTTCATTCTTTCGTTGTTGCTATTGTATTGTTTTCAGTCAGCTTTATTGAGGTATAATTTACATAAAATAAAAGGTATCAATTTAAGTATACTATTTGATAAGTTTTGGCAAATGAATGCAGTCATGTACCTACCACCGAAATCACGATAGAGGATGTTTTATAATCCCGCAAAGTTCTCTTGTGTTGGCATCCTCTACAATTGCTTCTGATTCCTAGCAACCACTGCTCTAGTTTTGGTCGCTATAGTTTTGGCTTTTCATATAAATGGAACCATACAGTATGTACATTTTTTGTGTGTGCCTGATTACTTTCATTTAGCAAAATCCTTTCGGGATTTATCCAAATTTTTGCATGTATTAGTAGTTAGTTCCCCTTAGTGTTGAATATAATTCCCTTTTATAGATATACTTTATCCATTTACCAGTTGACGGATATTTGGGTTGTTTCTAAGTTTTGGTTGTTGTTTCTAAGTTTTTTGGCTATTATGAATAAAGCTGTTCTGAACATATGTGTAAAAGTCTCTGGATGGCCATTTTCATTTATCTTGGGTTATTATCTAGAGATGGGATTGTTGGGTTGTATGGTCAAAGTATGTTTAACTTTATAAGACTCTGCAAACCAAAGTGCCTGTATCATTTTGCATTCTGCTAGCAAGTTATGAGGGTTCCAATCACTCCACATCTGCACCAACAGTTGATATTGTCAATTTTTTCAATTTTAGCTCTTGTAGTGGATGTGTGGTAGTATCACAATGTGATTTTAATGTGCATTTTCCAAATGAGTAATAATGTTGAGCGTATTTTCATGTGATTATCTGTCATTCATCTATCGTCTGATGAAGTGTCTGTTCAAATCTTTTGCCCACCTTTAAAATTAGATTGTCATGTTGTTATTGAGTTGCAAGGGTTTTTTAAAAAAATTCAAGATCAAGTACTTTATTAGTTAATATAATTTGCACATATTTTTTGCAGTCCACAAGTTGTGAATCTGGTATTGTAAATCTTCCATTTTGTTCTTCTTTTTCAAAGTTGTTTTGGCTATTGCTGATCATTTGCATTTCTATATGAATTTTAGCCTTAGTCCATCAGTTTCTACCAAGAAGCTTGCTGGGATTTTGATATTGCATTGAATCTATACATTTAACTGAAGTGAATTGGCATCTTAATAACATTTTGCCTTTCAATTCATGAACATTCAATATATCAATTTATTTAGGACCTCAATGATGTTTTTAGTTTTCTGTGTTTGGGTATTTTATATATTGCATTTACCCTTAAAAATTTCGTATTTTTGGTGCTGCTTGCTTTCAATTTCCAAGTTTGGCTAGAATACATAAATATGATTGGTTTCTTTATATTGACCTTGTATTGTAATTTTCTAAACTTGCTTATTAGATTTAGTATCATATTTTAGATTTCTTGGGATTTTTTACATAGGCATTTTGTGAATAAAGACAGATTACTTCTTTTTACCTGATAAGCCTTTTCTTTTCTTGCCTTGTTATACTGTCTAGGACCTCAAGTTGAATAAAAAAGAAGTGAGAGCAGATACTCTTGCATTGTTCCCAATATTAGAAATAAAGTATTCTCACATTTACCATTAGGTATGATATTGGCTGTAGATTTTTCATGTATTTCTTTCATCAGTTTCAAAATTTGTTCCTAATTTGCAGAGAATTTTTTTAAAAATCAGGAATGGGTATTAAATTATGTCAATACTTTTCCTGCACTTTTGAGATGATTTATGTTTCTTTTATTTTAGTCTGTTGATGTGTTAGATTATATTGATTGTTTTTCTTTTTTAAGATACTAGGGGGCTGAACCCAGGACCTCATATGTGGGAAGCCAGCACTCAACCACTGAGCCACATCAGCTTTCCCGAGTTGGTGTTTTTTGGTTTGTTTTGCTTGTTGTTCGTTTTTGTTTTATGAGGAGGCACTGGGACCCAAATCTAGGACCTCTAATGTGGGAAGCAGGTGCCCAACCACTTGAGCCACATCTGCTTCCCTTGATTGGTTTTTGAATGTTAAACCAATCTGGCATTCCTGGGATAATGCCTGATTTGTCATAATGTATTATATCTTTTATACATTACTGGATTTATTTTGCTAATATTTTCTTAAGAATTTTTGCATCTAAGTGCACGGGGGATACTGACCTATAGTTTTCTTTTTATGTCTTTTTCTGGGTTTGATGTCAGGATAATTCTAACCTCATAAAATGAGTTTGGAAGTGTTCCCTCCTCTTCAATTTTTTTTTTTTTAAAGATTTTGTGTAGAATTGATACTATTTATTTCCTAAATGTTTGGTAGAATTGACTGGTGAAGCCATCTGAACCTTAAGTTTTCTTTGTAGGAAAGTTTTTAACTATTAATTCAAGTTATTTAATAGATATAGAACTACTCAGGTTATCTATTTCTTCTTAAATGAGCTTTGGTAATTTGTGTCTTCCAAGGAATATGTTCATTTCATCTGTGTTTGAGTTTATGGACATGTGGTGGTGCATAACATTCTTCTAATGTCAGTGTGATCTTTAGTGATGGTCCCTTTTTCATTCCTGACATTGTTAATTTGTGTTTTTTTCTTTTTTCCCCTAATGATTATTACTAGGAGTTTAACAGTTTTATTGATCTTTTCAAAGACCCATCTATTGGTTCTATCAGTTTTCCACATTACTTTTATGTTTTCTATTTCACTGATTTTTCCCTCTCTTATTTTCATTTTTTCCTTCCTTCTGTTTAGTTTGGGTTTAAGTTGTTTTTATTCTAGTTTTCATGAAACTTTGTATCACTTATTTTGGTCTTTCTTCTTTTCTAATATAAGCATTTAATCTATAAATTTCTCTATAAGCACTGTTTTAGCTGAATCCCACACATTTTGATATATTGTGTTTTTATTTTCATTCAGTTAAAAATATTTCTTAATTTCCCATATGATTTCTCTTTTAGAGACCTAGGGCTTATTTAGAAGTGTGTCTAATTTCCAAATATTAGGGTTTTTTAAAAAGTACTTTCTATTATTTATTTCTAGTTTAATTCCATTATGGTCAGAAAGAAGGCGTACTGTGATTTCAATACTGTTAAATTTATAAAGATTTGTTTTATTCTCCAGAGTAAGTACTATTTTGGTGAATGTTCCATATACACTTGAAAAGAATGTATATTTTTCTGTTACCAGGTAAAGCAGAAACCCTTAAGAAAATATTAGCAAATCAAATCCAGCAATATTTTAAAAGAATAATACAGCAGGAGAAAGTGGAGTTTATCTCAAGAATGCAAAATTGGTTTAAAATTTAATAACCAATCAATAGGTAAGTGGGTTGATAGTGTTATTCAATTCTTCTTTCTCCTTAAAGGTTTTCTGTTCTATTGATTACTGAAAGAGGAATGTTGAAAAGTCCAATTTTATTTGTGGCTTTTTCTATTTCTCTTTTCTGTTCCATCAGGTTTTTAAATGTACTTTGAAATTCTGTTACCAGATAGATACACATTTTGGATTGTAATGTTCTTGATTAATTGACACCTTTATCATTATGAAATATCTTTCTTTCTGTTATATTCTTTTGTAAAATACCTAATTTGCATATGAATACAGTCACTCCTACTTTCTTTTGGTTAGTGTTTGCATGGTATGCATTTTTCTCTCTTCTTACTTTAATCCTACCAATGTCTTTATAGTTTAAGTGGATTTTTTCTAGAGAGTATAGAATAAGCTCTTACATTTTTATCTAATGTTACAATCTCTATCTTTTAATTTGAGTGTTTAGACCATTAAATTTAGACCATTATGGATGAATTTAAATCTACATTCTTGCTACCTGGTTTTAATTTGCCACATAAATTTAATTCCCTGAGCCCTTTTAAATTATTCCATTGTATCTCCTTTCTTGCCTATTATCCATATCTTTTAGTTTCATATAATTTTTTTAGTTGTTGCTTTAGGGTTTACAACATACCTCTTTAACTTATCATAGTCTATATCCAAATAATGATATATGACTTCACATTTAGTGTAAGAACCTTACAACAGCACATTTTCACTCCCCCTCCCATCCTTTGTGTTTTGTTGTCATATATTTAACTTCTACATATTTTATAAACCATAAAATAAAATGTTAATATTTTATTTTGGTCAACTATTTATAAAAAAGACGAATACATTAGAATAGCTCTTATATTTACAATACCTTTATGTAGATCCAAATTTCCACCATGTATCATTTTCTTTCTGCCTGAAGAACTTTCTTTAACATTGTTTGTAATGGACATTTTGCTCCAATCAATTCTTTCAGATTTTGTCAAAAAAGTCTTTGTGTTTCTTTCATTTTGAAAGATATTTTCACCGGATATAGAAATCTCAGTTAGTTTTTTCTTTCAATACGTTAAAGCTGTTTCTCCATTATCTCTTGATTTAAATAGCTCCTGACAAGACATCTGCTGTCTTTCTTAATTCTGTTCCTTTGTAAATGTTTTTTCCCCTACTGAATTTAAGCCATTCTCTTTAGCAAGGATTTTTACGAATTTGATTATGATGCACATTAGTGTGGTTTTCTACATGCTTCTTCTGCTTGGGGTTTATTGGCTTTTGGCTCTTTGGGTTTAGTTATCAAGAAATTTGGAATTTTTAAATTATTTCTTCAAATATTTTTTTCACTCTCATGCTTCCCTCCCCACTTTTTTGTGATTCAAATTATATGCATATTTTACTATTTGATTTTGTCCTACAAATCATTGATGAATTCATTTTTTTTTTCATTCTTTTTTGCTCTGTATGCTTCATTGTAGTTTCTGTTTTTGTGTCTTTAGGTTCACTTATCTTATCTTCTGCATTGTCTGATCTGCTATCTATCCTATCCAGTATATTTTTTAAAAATTTTCACATACTGTATTTTCCATCTCTATCTACAACTTCCATTTGAGTCTTTTTGTTAATCTTCTATTTCTCTCCTCATTACATTGATTTTTTGCTTAAAAACCTACAGAGCAGGAAGCGGATGTGGCTTAAGTGATTGAGCTCCTTCCTACCACATGGGAGGTCCCAGGTTCGGTTCCCAGTGCCTCTTGGAGGAGATGAGCAAGACAGTGAGCTGGCACAGCAAGCTGATGCAACAAGATGATGCAACAAGGAGACACAAAGAGGAAACACAATGAGAGAGACAACAAAGCAGGGAGTGGAGGTGGCTCAAGCAATTGAGTGCCTCTCTCCCATATGAGAGGTCCCAGGTTCGGATCCCAGTGCCACCTAAAGAGAAAACAAGCAGACACAGAGAGCATACAGCAAATGGACACAGAGAACAGACAGTGAGTGCAAACAATGAGGGGAGGGGGAATAAATAAAAATAAATAAATCTTAAAAAAAAAAACTTACAGAGCCCTCTAAATCATGAAGCTTAGAAATTTATGGAGTTATTTAAATAAACACACTTATTCATGAAATATACTTATTCATTCTAAAACATACCTCTGTATTTTAGAAAGTTTCTTCTATTATGAGTCAGAGTCACATGAAAAGTCTTTAAAAATTTGAAAATAATTCCATGTCTGATGAAAACCATTCTTCCTCCCAGGCTAAAAGTCACCCAATTCTCATGTGTCCCTGCTCCAGGAATCATCATCATCTTTTTCTAGGCACTCCTCTGGTGATCCCTCCTGGTTACTAGCAGTGAACTTAAAAAGAGGCTCCTGATGTTGAACACACTGCTACAGGTCTCTTCTATTTATATCCAAGCAGAATAGGAATGTCTTCTTTCATATTCTGGACATTAGTTACATAAAAATGTAATTCAGGATTTCAATACTTTCTTTGCAATCTTGTCTTATCATGAATCACATTTCACTTGAAATAAGGTAAAACCCCTTATCCTTTTTCGTATATGTAGATATTTAGTCATTTCTTTCATATCCTGTATTTATTCTTTTGAAGTTTATTTAATCCTATTAAATTTCATCTTCTTCAATAAGTCCTATAATTTCTGTTTCTGCTGAGACCAATTAGCTCTCCAACCACTGCAGCTATTATTTTTGACTCCTCAGACATCAAATACCATTGATGGCTCAGCAGATTGCCATATTCTCTTAGTATCTATTAACCTGTAAGATCCCTGAGGTCAGGGACCTCTGTTTTTGTTTTTATTTTTAAATCCCTATTGTCTATGAGAGTGCCAGGCACATAGAACATGCTCAATAAATTTTGCTATTTGTTTACCAGTTCTGAAAAAGTGAGTCATTCAAGGCAGGAGAAAAGATAATTTAAAGCAGCTAAATTCTTCCTCTCTTTGTGTTTATTTGCTTATCTGGGCTGCAATTCCCTCATATCAATGTTAATTTTGCCCTTTCCCATCTGATTGGCATTTCTTCTTGACAGAGAAGACAGAAGCAAAATAAAAGTTGTGACATTTTAGTATCTTTCTGTCATTCATGCCATTTCATGCCATTCATTAAAATCATACGAAATGATGTCTTACTTTGTCTTCTTGCCCCAAGTACAACTTCAGAAAGTATTTTGGTTATCATAAGTAGTATCTGCAAGACTCAACTTATTCCAGTATTTAGCCTTCCTTTCAGTTGTGATAGCTTAAAGATGGCTGTAAATTCTTTGTTAGCCCACCCACCAAGGGATGGGCTGTCTTTCTCAACCCCCTTGAAGCTGGACTGGACTTGTGACTGCTTGGATCATGGGGACAAGGTTGCCATGGAGAAGATAGGCCAAAAAACAAAGCAAAGCAAAACAAAAACACAACAAAAAAACAGAAGATAGCCCTGTCCTTGAGAATCATATGGAGCAGACTCACAAGTCTTTGAGCCTTTGAACTTTTACTTTATAGTGAAATAAACTTCACTTTTCTTTAAGGTACTGTTATTTTGAGTCCCTGTTGTATGTAGCTGAACCTAATCTTAATGAATAGAACCTCTTTGTTAATCAACTTAGATCCAGCTCAGTAATTTTTAAGTAAATTTCTTAATTTTAAATGTTGTTGTTTTCATTCTATGCTTATAATTCAAAAACTGAGAAGTGATAGAAATGAGATGCTGAGTTGACTCATATAATGACCTGGCAGTTATGCTTTTAGAACATATGACTTGAGGCCTACTAGAAGAGTTCTGGGAGACTCTTAATTTTCTTATGAGACGATTATGATATTTATATCTTTCTTTCTCTTAACATTTCCCAGGAAACCATTAAGTCATATGTAGATCACCAAACATAATAGCACAAGAATACAGTCTTACATTTCCCTCTAATTATTTCTGATGTGTTTCCATTGTTTTTCTAATAATATAGTAAGTACCATGAGGAAAGAGAACACATTTTATACTTTCAGTAATGGAATTGTGGGAAGAAGGTGTCAGATTAGGCAAGCAAGGCTCAGCTCTCTCACAAAAACAAAGGAGAGTCAAAAACTGTCTGAGGGACCCCTTTTGGGGGTCAGTAGACCAGGACAGTGCTTCACAACTCCCAGAAGGGTGAAGCACAGAGAGATGAAGAACCGGAAACAACAAACTGTGAGTTATCAAACCTCCCAGCGGCCAGGTAAGGCTCCCCTCTCCCACCTCCAAGATATTAAACCGGGGTAAAACCCCTGGGTCACTGCAGCTGACTGAGAGGGGAACAGACATCTTCCTCCCTGTCAGCTATTACAAGGGAAAAAGGAGGGAGAGTTGGGAGACTTTTCTTCAGTGAATTCAGCCAGCAGAGCCCCCTTTAATCTTGGCTCTGGCCTGACCAAAACAAAGGAAAATGGAGAGAGATACACCTCTGTGGAAAGGTGCACTAATGAGCACCATCTGCTCTGGAAAGTGCATGGACAAAAACTGCTTTTGGGTCTCTGTTCTCTAACTTCTGGGAGAAAATATGCACCCCAAAAGTGA
>JAQZBX010020821.1:0-20958 GCA_029593785.1 Cabassous unicinctus | reverse complement strand
AGAATTAGTGATTTCAAAGACTGAACAGCTGAACTGGAAAAGACAGTAGAACAGAAAGAGAAGAGAATGGAAAAAATGGAACAGGGTCTCAGGGAATTGAATGACAATGTGAAACACAAAAACACATGCATTTTTGGTGTCTCAGAAGGAGAAGAGACTTGAAAGGGGGCAGAAAGAATATTTGAGGAATTAATGACTGAAACTTCCCAACCCTTATGAAAGACATAAATATCAATATCCAAGAAGGACAACACACCCCAAACAGAATAAATCTGAATAGACTTACCTCAAGACACCTACTATTTAAAATGACAAATATCAGAGATAAAGAGAGGATTCTGAAAGGACCAAGAGAAAAGCAAAGGATCACATAGAAGCAAAATTAAGTGCCGACCTTTCATCAGAAACCATGGAGGAGAGAAGAAGTGGTATGATGAACTGAAGGTGAAAAATTGCGAGCCAAGAATTCTCATACTTTCAGTAATGTTCATAGTATTGGGAACCATGTAAATCACACCACAGACATGTAATAAAACTGAATTATGTTCAAATGCCTGATACAGAGTGATTGGAACTATTTTCATTAGTTTGGCTTATGTTTCTTTTAAATATCTCCTTCTAATGCTCAATGATTTTTAAGACCTATGCCTCATTTGTAAAAATCCTTTTAAAGGAACATCATAAATTTATTACCCATTTGAATATTTTTCTTTGATACTTATCATTTTTTCCTCTAGAATTGTGAATATTGTAAATGGCTACATATAAGGTAGTCATCAGAATATGTTGATTAAAAACCATACTACTTTGAGAGCAGAATTGCATTTATCTAAGAATTTTTTTAAAAAACTCTGATATAAAGCCTTACAATTTTAAAGCTCTGAACAACATTAGTAGTCATCTAGACCAACCTCTATGGAATATAGACAAGGAATTGGAATCTCAGTATATTTGCCTTTAGCAAAATAAAATATATGGTTCAGAATAAGTGGAAATCATGTCCTAACCAAAATTATGCATCATTTAAAAAACATTTATGTATGTAATTCTGAATTTATTTAAAATCTCAAAGAGAATCTTAATAGAATGAAAACAGAGAGATTTGAAAAATAGGATAAATTCTTTGGGTTGCTTCTGGCAAATACTAAATAATCAGATCCTGCCTCATGATTAATATGTTAAAATGTACTGAAGTAACGTTAATGTTATGACAAAAACAAGATTAACTCTATTTCTGGTTATTATTCATTATTTTTTGGAAATCAGCATCACATCAATAATTGATAATGTGCTATGAGGTACTGTAGAAGGATATACCATCAGGTAAAATTAAACCTGATCTATAGATTTAGGCTGGGTAGATATAAATTATAACAGTTGAGTTAGTTATATTTTGGTGCATAAAATGTTTAAGCTCTGACCACCTTTATCCTTTGAAATTAAAGTATTTCCCTTTATGAACACTGTCTTAGGAGTTATTGGATTTAGCAAGAGAGTGTAACTGGATGCACTAAGGCTAGAAATTTAGGTTACTGTCTACCTTTCCCTCTTTTTGAGGCAACATGAAATTTTTATGTAATTTCTTTCTGTGCCTTTAACTTCATTTCTACTACCCCACACCTTCTGGTACTCCAGCCCCATCTCCTGGGGCTTTCTCATAAGCCCCATCCTGGCTACTCCAAGATGGTGCTATCATAATCTTTGAGTTTGTATGACCTTGCAGAAACGATGACTTTAACTGACTGAAGAGAATATGTTGTGACTTCAGACACAAGTGAGTTCATTACATAGATAAAAGTTTAGCAGTCAGTGTCTGCCCTTTTTATTCCCCTTTCTTCCTCACTGTCCTCTCTCCTAACCATATACCCCTTCTGCAGACCTTCACGGTATTGCTGCGTTTTAGACCCTCTTTCTATCCAAACAGGGACAGGTATAAAGTTACTTGCAACTTAATTATCTTGCATCTTAACCAATGTCCAGATAGTTTTGCATATTAAATCCTTTTTCTGTGGAATAAAAAATTGAGGCCATGGTTAAAGAAATTCTGCTGCCAGAGGAAGTGCTGGCGTGTCTTTTTGAGCTGACCAATCCTAAGATTGGCATTGGAGGTTGAAGCATTTTAGGATGACGGAAGAAGTCAGGGAGGAAAGACCAATTGACCCCGGTTTCTTTTTTTTTTAACACTGATTCATTCTTCTTGTGTCTCTTACCCGACACTTGGCTCTGACTTCCAGATACCCAAAATCCCAATTTCAGTCTCACTGAGTCTCCTGCCTTTTTGTGTGTGTGTGCCACTTTTGTTGGCTTCTCACCACAATCTTCCCATCTCCCATTTGAGCTCACACTTCATCTATTAGACAATCATCTCACTGGACTTTCTTGCCCAGAATGCCTAGCATCATAACCTCTAACCCCCAAGTTTCCTTGTAAGGTTTAAGTGAGAGAATTTAAGAATCTGTCAGGTTGTGGATAAGAAAATGAACAGTCCTAGAAAAATGGAAGCACAGGGGCAGAATCCTGTATCTGTCTGTGTGCCAATGGTAGGGATCTGAACATGCCTTTTGTGGGGAACATGATTCAATCCCCAACTAGATGATACAAAACTGTTGGTCACACTCATGTTCTTATTTTCATCTTCAATAAAAAGTGGCAACAGAACATTATATCATAATTGTCTAAAGCTATTTCTTCTAGGAGCTAAAATTCCAATTCAGAGACATAATTTTTTAGTCATCTAAGGATGTCTATAAAACCCTGGATTCCCATTAGAATCACTGCAGCTGTTTCTGAAAAATTCCAAGATGTTCTAATTCAGTTAGTCTGTGGGAAGGGCCCAGGTTTATATATTTTTTAAAGTTCCCAAAGTAACTCTAAAGTGCAGTTAGAAATGAATGATTAGTAAGTCCTAGACAATTCTTCCTGAATATCAGTTGTCTCAGTTGGATTTTGGACAAGAGCTCAAAAACAAACAATTCAAAGCCAGGTGAGTCATACACTTTAGATTCCAAGCATCTTGTTAGCAAAGATGATATTTTTTCATAAAAGCTAAATAGCTTGCCTTGGTTCTTGCTTAGGCAGATGGAAAGTGTCCCTCTTCTGAACAAATGTTCTGGAGTGCAGAGAGGAAGACAAAGACATTTCTAATGAGTGACTTTAGACCTACACAGATGCTCGTATTGGTACTGAATTCATGTTTCAAGGTTGTGCCACATAAGGTAAATGAGAAAGGACCTTGACCAGGAATATTTGGAAGGCAAATTCTCATATACACAATTCATAGATTACCTATGACATGAGTTTAAACTCATTAACTATATTAAACATTAAAATTATTCAGGTTTTATTATAATCTTTGATGATTCAGAAGCCACGTTTGGATCATAATGTCAGCAGGTTGGTATTATGAACACCAGTTATTACACTGAAACTGTGTGACAGTGCTGGTTAAAGTTATCTGTTAACAAAGTTTGCTTTATAACATACCACTGAGACTTTTGCTTCTGGTCATAAGGAATTAGTTTGTTGTAGACCAGTTCTTCCACCAAGAACAAGTAGAAAAGCTGGATAAAATACAAAGCAAAAACAAAATGTCTATTTGAAGGTCATCAAAAAGTTACCAGGACATCCAATACTTAACAGTTCAAGAACATGGAGAAAAGGGAAACTCACTGAGATTAATTCAATATTCTAAATCATTTTCCTCCTTAGAAAATTTCTCATTCATAAGTGGCAGGGATGGAGAGAATGAAAAGACAAGTAGGAAGTGGCTGCTAAGCAACATAGAATCTGAGCAGCTCTTTTATCAGTTTCATAGGACTAAGAAGATAAAATTTGAATTCAAGTCAGAATGAAGGAGTCCTGGAAAATATCTAAGCTTTCAATTGACCCTGAAGGAATATGGCCTATGAAAATGGCCAAACTGAAAATATATCAGGTCTTATAAAGGGGGAAACCTAGCCTTGATCAGCTCAGTCCTTCATTAGATTGTCTCCCACTCTGTCTACCAGAAGCTATAGAAAATCATCTACAGATCTACAGTTGTCAAGAACATCATCCAGTCTTGCATTGTCAATATAAAACAAATATAAAAAATCTACACCTATACACACCATAGTAAGATTGATGAACACCGAAAAGCATGTTGCCTTGAAAAGTACAACAATAAGATTTACAGCTGACTCTCCAATAGGGATGATGAATCCAGAGGCAATGGAAAATATCTGTAATGTGCTGAAAGAAAATAAATGTTAATCAAAATTCTTTAACCTATAGGATAGTACAGTGAAGGAAAGAATGATCTTTTCAATAAAAGGTGCTGGGCCAATTGGATACCCACATGGAAAAAAGTAAAAGTTCACCCCTCCCTAACACCATATATAAAATCACTTTCAGGTGGATTCAAATATAAATGTGAAATATAAACTTTTTCATGATCTTCGAGCATATAATGATTTCTAAACAAGATACAAAATGTACCAACCATAAAGAAAAAATTTGATTAATTGCACTACATTAAAATTATAAGCTTCTGTTCACCAAAAGACACCACTAAGAGAGTGAAAGTGTAAACTATAAAGCAGGAGAAGATAGTCAGAGTAAATATGACTGAAAAGGGCTCATCCAGAAAATATAAAGAATTATTTCAAACCAACAGGAACAACCCAATAGAAAAATGAGCAAAAGACATGATAGTCACTTCACAAAAGTGGATAGCCAATGGCCAATACTCATGTGAAAAAGTGCTCGACCTCATTAGTCATCATCAGAATAAGGAATAAATAATATACCACAAACATGCACCAAAATATCCAAAGTGAAAAATAAGGACAATATCAAGTGCTAACAAAGATATGAAATGATGGCACACTTTACACAGCAGGTGGGTGTATGAAGTATTTGGTAGTGTAGAAAACACCATTAGTGCCCAGCCAGTATGTTCTCAGCATTTGCCATTTCAATGCATACTAGACTAACAGTTTCCAACAGTATACCCATGACTCTTTGTCTGATACTTCCTTTAGGTGCCAGAGGTTGCTTGGGTTATACATTCAGTAGGTCAAAAGAGCTGGAGTAACTAAAAATGTATCAAAGAGCTAAATATAAAAGGTAGGACCATAAAATTCCTAGAAGAAAATGAAGGGAAACATCTTCAAGATTTTGTGGTAGGTGGTGGTTTCTTGTACCTTACACCCAAAGCATGAGCAATGAAAGAAAAGATGTATAAATGTGACCTCCTCAAAACTGAACACTTTCATGCTTCAAAGGACTTTGTCATGTAGGTGAAAAGGCAGCCTACTCAATGGGAGAAAATATTTGGAAACCACATATCTGATAAGGGTTTGATTTCCATGTTATATAAAGAGATCATAAAATTCAACAATAAAAAGGCAAGCAATCCAATTTAAAAATGGACAAAAGAATTAAATAAACATTTTTCCAAAAAGAAAATACAAATGGCCAAAATGCACATGAAAAGTTGTTCAGTATTACTAGCTGTTAGGGAAATGCAAATCAAAACTATAAGGAGATATAATTTCATGCCTTATAGAATGGCAATTATTTTAAAAAACAGAAAACTACAAGTGCTAGAGAGGATGTGGAGAATTAAGAACACTCTTTCACTGTTAGTTAGAATGTGGAATGGTACAAACTCTTAGAAGACAGTTTGGTGGTTCTTCAGGAAGCTAAATATAGAATTGCCATATGATCTGGCAATCCCTCTGCTAGGAATATATTCAGAAGAACTAAAAACAGAGATGTGAACTGACATTTGCACAACAATGTTCATTGCGGCATTTTTCACAATTGCCAAAAGATGGAAACAGCCCAAGTGTCCGTCAAATGATGAATGGACAATGGAATACTATGCTGCTATAAGGAGAAATGAAATTGGGATGCATATGACAACATGGATGAACCTTGAGGACATAGGGTTGAGTGAAATAAGCCAGACACAAAAGGACAAATATTGTGTGTTCTCACTAACGTGAACGAAATACGATGAGTAAACACATGGAGTTAAAATCTAGGGTGTAGGTTACTAGGAGATAAGATGAGGGCTGAGGAGGGGTACTAATGCTTAATGTATGTAGAATTTTTAATTAGGTCAAGTGTAAATATGTGGAAAAAATAGTGTTGATGGTAACACATTATAGTGAGTATAACTAACTGATTATTTATAAATGTGATTGTGGCTGAAAGGGGCAGTCTAGGGTCTTAAATGTCAACTGAAAGAAAGCTAAAGAATAATCTAGGGACTGTATAACAATGTGAACTTGGTGGTGGATGAGGATTGTGGTTAATAGTACAAATACAAGATTGTTCTTCTATGAACTAGAAGAAAAGTATGTCACTATTACAAGGTATTAAGTATATGGTGATACATGGAAAGATACAATTAATGTAACTTATGGCTATAGTTCACAGCAATATTATAATATTCTTGCATCAAAGGCGGAGAAGGTACTATATCAATGCTAACAGTCAGTAATAGGGGTATGGGATTTTTTCTATTGGAGTAAGGAAAATGCTCTAAAATTGACTGAGGCTATGACAGCACAACTCTGAGAGCCACTGAGTGTACACTTTGGATGGAGTAATCAAGGCATGGGACTGTATAACATAGTGAACCATGTGGAGAATGATGGACTGTGGGTAACATTACAAATATGACAGTGTTCTCTCATGAACTATGACAAATGTACAATACGAATACATGGTGTTAATTTTAGGGTGGTTTATGGAAAAAATATACCAAATGTAAGCTTTGGACCATAGTTATCAGTAATATTTGATGATGTTCTTTCTCATTTGTAACAAATGTTCCACAACAAAGCAAGGTGTTGGTAGTGAGATGATGTATGGGAATTCTGCATGTTATGCATGACTGTTTTGTAAGCTCACAACATCTCTAATAAAAATTTTTAAAAAGGAGCTGGGGTGTTAACATTCCCTGGGAGATAGCCTCAATCAATGACTGAAGAGAATTGATAGAGAAATATTCCTGCCCTTCAACCATCAGTTGGAATAACTTTGAGGTATATACTAGACTGCCTTGAATAGTTTCCTGGTGGAATTAAGCCTCTACTGCCTGCAGAAAGAATGTGTTTAATAACCAATAGAAAGTGATTTCAGATTCACTTCTACCAGGAGTCCAAAGAATTTTACTGATCCTGGAGCAGTTTATAATGCTAATTTTTTTGCTTACTATTCTTCTACCATAGAGTTAGTATAAAAGTAGGGCCCATATGTACATGTGACACAGGACTGAGTGTTTATTATTTTTATTCCCCCAGCTAATGACTTGAAAGAGCAAGCTTCTTTTTGTCTCTCTTTTGAGAGAAATATTTTGTCTGGATCCCTTTTTATGAACAAGACAATTCTTCAGGCTAAAGCCTCAATGTAAGGAATTCATTTCCAGCTTTGCAGCCTTACATAGGCCCAAGCTTGTGTCTTTTGTCCCCAGGCCCTGGCTGTCAGAGCCCATATCTGGTCTGAAACTCACTTGGACAGTAGTATTAGCTCCTGATTACTGCTTTGACTTTGATTTAGCTTTTTTTTTCATAGGGGTTTTCTTTTCTTTGTTTTTTTAAAAACTTTTTAAATTTTGAAATACTTTAAAGTTTTCAGGACTATTACAAAAATAATGCAAAACTGATGTAGAGAACTCCAATATACCTCTACCTCCCCCCAGCTACCCATATTTGCCAATTTTAACATTTTGTCACATTTGCTGTATCATTCTATCAAGTCATCTATTTATCTCTCTATCTATCCATTTGTCAATCCATTTTCTGAGCACTTGAATGTAGACTGTATACGTCATGCTCCTTGAACACTTAATACTGTCATGTACATTTCCTAAGAACAAGGATATTCATTTATGTAACTACCTTAAGTGCAGCTATCAAGTTCAAGAAATTTAACATTGTTATAAAGCTTAGCGTCTACACTACAATTTTTTTCATATATCCCAACAATATCCTTTTGACTCTCTTCTCCTCCCTTGTTAGCTCCCATTCAGTATGGTGTATTGCATATATTATCTCTTTTGTTTTAAATTGAGGGAAAATGTATACAACACAAACTTTCCCAACTCAACTGCACCCAAGCTTACAATTCAATGGGATTAATCACACTTACAATGTTGTGGTACCTTCACCAACATCTATTACTAAAACTTTCCCATCTACCCAAACAGAAACCCTACACTCATTATTAACTAACTCCTCATCACCCTTGCTCCCTACCCCTGGCAACCCATACTTTAATTTGTCTCTATGAGCTTGTATACTCTCCAATATTTTCTTTGGTTACCATGAGACTTAAATTTAACACCCTACCCTATTTAACAATTTCATTTGCTTTGATACCAATTTAACTTCAATAGCATAATCAAACAATGTTCCTATAACCCACCATTCCCCCACTTTTATACAACTTTTGTCACAAATTACATGTTTATATATTATGAGTCCAAAACCACTGATTTATTCATTTATGTTATGCATTTTTCCTTTAGATCTTGTAGGAAGTAAAAAGTGGTGTTACAAACAAAAAATGCAATATTGCCCATGTTGTTACCTTTAGCGGAGATTTTTATTTTTTCATGTGGCTTCACTTTATTGTCTATTGTCCTTTCCTTTCAACTGGCAGAAGTCCCTTTAGCATTTTTTGTAGGGCTGGTCTAGTTGTGATGAACTCCTTCTATTTTTGCTTATCTGGGAATGTCTTACTCATTCCCTCATTTTTAAAAGACAGTTTTGCCAGATATAGAATTCTTGGGTGGCAAAGTTTTGCTTTCCACACTTTAAATATGTCATCCTACTGCCTTCTTGCCTCCATGGTTTCCAGTAGGATTTTATTGAGGCTCCCTTGTATATGACATGTTTCCTGTGACCTTCAGTGTTCTCTTTATCTCTGACTTTCTATAGTATGATTATAATATGTCACAGTGAAGGTCTACTTGGGTTTATTCTGGAGTTTGTTGAGCCCCTTGGATGTGTATATTCATGTCTTTTGTTAAGTTTGGAGAGTTTTCGGCTATTATTTCTTTGAATATTCTCTCTCCCCCTTTCTTTCTTCTCTTTCTAGGGCTCCTATAATGAGTATATTGGTATAGTTGATGGTGTCCCACAGTTTCCTCAGGCTCTGTTCACTTTCCTTTTTTCTTTCTTCTTTCTGCTTCTCAGACTGGGTGATTTCAATAGTCTTATCTTCAAGTTCACTGATTCTTTCTTCTGCCACCTCCAATCTACTCTTGAACTTCTCTAGATAATTTTTGAATTTCTGTTACCATGGTCTTAGCTCTGTTTGGTTCCTTTTCATAATTTCCATCTCTCTATTGATATTCTCTTTATATTCATCTATTGTTTTCCTGATATCCTTCAGTTCCATGTTTTCCTTTAGCCCTTTGAGAGTATTTAGGACTATTTTTTAGAAGTCTTTGACTGGCACGTCCCAGGTCTGGTCCTCCTCATGATAGTTTCTAATATTTTAATCTCCTTTGCTTGGGTCATTGTTTCCTATTTCTTCATACATTTCATAATCTTTTGCTGAAACCTGGTCATTTGATGTTTTAATGTGTTATCACTGGAATTTAGAATCTGTGACATTTATTCCTTAAGCTTGTATCCAGCTAATGTTATGAAAGAGCTTTCCTTGGATACCAGGAGCTAATAAAAAAAAAAAAAGAAAGAAAGAAAGAAAGAAAGAAAGAAAGAAAGAAAATACCTTTCCCAGTCTTTGCAGATTGACCTATGTAAGTGCTCTCTTTCAGAACTTATCCATACAATGAGTTTAGAGACCAGTTTGAAGCCAAAGCATAGGGGCCTCCCTGATCTTTGCCTTGGGCATGTGCATGTGGTCTGTGAAATTCCCCTATGTATGCAGATGTGAATGTCCACTCTTCTCTAATAATAAGCTTCCTCATGGCCCTGGGCACTGCACTGTGTGTCTATGGCCAGCTATCCTTTGTCCCAGCTAGTCATAACTAGACTGCTCTCCCACAGTATTCTATAGGATTGCTCTATGAGCTGTTTTCTACATGCAGAGCAAGTTCTGGGATGACAAACCTGTGATAAGTGTCCTGGTTCAATCTCTCAGTCTGCCACCAGATAGATTGCGTCAGACATACATTTTCCCAAAATGTGCACTAAAATTACTCTGCTTCTTCCAGAACCAGGATCAGAGACCTGCACTGGGAATGTGGGCCAGCTCTGCACTGAACCAGTGCTGGGATAGAGGAAAGCTAGCCAGGGTGGCATGGGATCCTACTGCTTTTACATTGTCTTTTTCTTGATTCAGCACTCGCCCTGGAACAGTAGTCCTTTGTTTTCTGGAGCTTTGATAAAGATGTTACTGCTAGTTTTCACTGGTTGTTTAAAACTTCTGTGGTGGGATGGAACAATGAAGCTTATTGCTCCATCGTTTCACTGGGGAAGGGCTTTCCTTTCTTTTTTGAGCTCAAGTATTATAGTAGATGCTGTCAACCTATTTCTTGTCAGCACTCAGCCCCACATGCTGAAGGCTACTTATCATCTTCACAAGCCATTCTGACTCTCTGCCTTAAAGCTTTATATCAATTATAGAGCACATTCAGCTTGCAGGCAGGGCAAGCTAGAAATGTCAGAGAATTAATGCATCACTCAACCAATGATAGATAGGAAGTTGGTAGATAAATATTCTAGTTTCCTCACCCCTCTTTGGCATAACTCTGAGACTTGTTCTATTAAGTTTCAGCTGCTCACAATAGTATCTTGCTTGATAATACACTCTTTTTTAAAAAAATCTTTTTATTGATACATATTAATAAAGCATAAATCCATTCAAAGTGTAAAATCAGTGGTATTCAGTATAATCACATAGTTGTGCATTCATCACTTCAATCATTTTTAGAGCATTAGCATTATTTCAATAATAATAACAAAATAAAAAGACAACAAACAAACAAAAAAACCTCATCACCTCTCAATCTCTTTCCCCCGCCATACATAACTGCAATTCTGTTTCCTTTTCTCTAGTTTATTTGTAATTGTATTTTGTAAAAACAGTATTATATATGCAATATCATCCGTATTCATATTTACATAAGGTTTCACTATGCTTACAGTCCCATGTTACATTTTTCAGCTTTCCTTCTAGCATTATACATGACCTTAGACTTACCCTTTCAACCAGTCATACCCATATAATAGTTCTGCTAGTTACAAACACTACGATGTGCTTTCACCATTTCTATTCATTTCCAAAGATTTATAAACAACCTTTATACCAATTCTGCACAGATTAACCCTCAGCTTTCCATTCTCTGCCCTCCTTCTAATTTCTGGTGACTATATTCTAAATATTAACTCCACGAGTTTACACAATATATTTAGTTCATAATAACACAAAAATACAGCATTTTCCTTTTGTGTCTGTCTTGCTTCACTCAACTTAATGTCCTCCAGATTCATCCATGTTGTCATATGCTTCATGACTTCATTTCTTCTTACTTCTGCATAATATTCCATTGTGTGTATACACCACAATTTGTTTATCCATTCTTCAGTTGATGGGCACCTGGTTTGTTTCCAACTTTTGGAAATTGTGAATAAATGTTGCTATGAACATTGGTGTATGGATGTCCGTGTCACTGTTCTCAGTTCTTTTTGGTATATACCTAGTAGTGGTATTGCCGGGTCACATGGTAGATCTATTTCTAACATCTACCAAACAGGATTCCACAGTGGCTGTGCCATTCTACATTCCCACCAACAGTGAATAAGTGTTCCTATCTTTCCACATCCTCTCTGACACATACAGTTTTCTGACTTTTAAATAGTGGCCATTCTAATAAGTATGAAATGATATCTCATTGTAGTTTTGATTTACATTTCCCTAATTGCTAGTGATGTTGAACACTTTTTCATGTGTTTTTTTCAGCATTTGTATTTCTTCTTTGGACAACTGTCTTTTCAAGTCTCTTGCCCATTTTTTAATTGGGTAGTTTGTCTTTTTATTGTAGAGTTGTATTGTTGGAGAAGATGCTGAGAGTCAGAGCATAAAGGGTTAAGCATTCAAAAAAGCATTCTTGCTGGCAAAGAAACATTAGTAAATGTCTCCAAGGACTCTGCATATTGCAGATGTCAGTAGGAGGAAGCAGAGTGGAATGAACCCACCACTAAGAAGTTATTGTATAAATTCCTAAGAAAAACTGTCTAGAAATACAAGAACCGGCAGCTCTCCTACATGCCAAGCAGAGGAACTAGTGAAGGACACCCTACTTTTGTTACAGCTTTGTAGTATAAAAAGCAGCTTCAGCCTAAATAAACTTGCCTGCATTCCTCATGGAGTGAGGTCCCCTGATCCCAATCTTTCTTTGGATCGTTCGTGGCACCATCTACCTCCACGTTGAATTACAACATTGTATGATCTCTTTATATATTGTGGATATTAAAGCCTTATCAGATATGTGATTGCCAAATATTTTCTCCCATTGAGTTGGCTGCCAGGTCACACTTTTGACAAAGTCCTTTGAGGTGCAAAAGTGTTTAATTTTGAGGAGATCCCAGGTCCCATTTATCTGTTTTTGTTGTTGTTATTGTTACTCGTGCTTTGGGTGTAAGCTTTAAGAAACTACCACCTACCACAAGATCTTGAAGATGTTTCCTACATTTTCTTCTAGGAGTTTTGTGATTGTTACTTTTATATTTAGGCCCTTGATCTATTTGAGTTAATTTTTGTATAAAGTGTGAGATAGGGATCCTCTTTCTTTTGGATATGGCTATCCAGTTCTCCCACCATTTGTTGACTAGACTGTTCTGGCCCAGCTGGAAGGGCTTGATAGCCTTGTCAAAAACCACTTGACTATAGATGTGAGGGTCTATTTCTGAGTCGTGGATTCAGTTCCATTGGTCAATCTGTCTATTTTTATACCACTACCATGCTGCTGCTGTTGTTTTTTTAGCACTGTGGCTAAGTTATATGCTTTAAAGTCAGGAAGTAAGAGTCCTCCAACTTTGTTCTTTTTAAAGATATTTTTGGCTATTCGGGGCCCCTTACCCTTCCAAATAAATTTGATGATTGGCTTTTCCATTTTTGCAAATAAAAGCTGTTTGGATTTTTATTTTATTGGGATATTGTTGAATCTGTAAATCAGTTTGGGTAGAATTGACATCTTAACAATAATGCACTCTTTAAGGGCTTTTTTTCCCCATTCCATAGCTCATGTATACATTCTACTACTAGTGCTTCCTCAGATTACTGCCTTTTGTCACTCAAATCTTTGTCTCAGGAACTGCTTCTGGGATACAGGCAACATTGACTAAAGTTGATCATATGTATAACCTGTGACCCAGCAATTCTTCTGAGTATATGTACAATGGAAACGCTTGAAAATGTGCACTAAAGGACATATAAAAATATTTATAGGACCACATTCATGATGACTTCAGACTGAAAACAACCAAATGCCCATCAACCATAAAATGGATAATTTCACGATGGTATATTTATATGATGGAATACCACACATCTAAGTGAAAGAATGAACTACCATTATATAGAACAACTGAATCTCACAAATACAATGTTGTGCGAAAGAAGCCAGATACAAAAGTGTGTGTCCCATTTAATTCATTGGATTCCTACATCATAGTATTGGTGCCATTTCATTATTGAGGCAACAACATGCAGCCAAGGGTATGAACCATATAATAAGTTGGAAATGAAAGCTCTTGTACTATAATTTTTTTAAAAAATTGGGTTTTCTTCTCCTTAAATATGATCAAAATTGTTAGGTGACCATGTATGTACGGATATTCATTATTTCAAAGTATGAGATTTGAAAATCCACAATATTCCCTTATTTATTGATGTGTTTTATAATGTTAATATCTTAGTGACCTTTCTTTTCAGTAACTGACTAATTACAAGCATGCAATGGCATCCATGCTATGTATGTGACTCTCATTTTAATTGATGCAATTAAAAATAATATGGCACAGATTTTGCAAGTTTAACAAGCAGAAATTAATAAATGGATGGTTCACATTTTAAGTCATCAACATATCAAAAAGCAACCAGGGCAATTGCAGGTAACTTTTGGTTGAGATAATTGGTTTGCTGCTCCAAATTGAACCCTTTGGGGTTAACAATTTCTTCAGTAACCATATTAGCATATTTTAATACCTGTTGAATCTACAGACTCACTAATATGCTTAGTAAATGGGATTGCCATTTCTAGTAATTAGCATATTCAATCTTCATCTTAGCTACAAAACTCTGAAAGCATTATTAAAATCCCATCACAGTAACAGAATCTCTGAGTTTCTAAGATCATGCTGCTATACAGCAAGCAGGAAAATATAATCCCTCATGTTAGAAAGAAACTTTCCCTTTGGGTTGGGCTCCTAGGTGGGCTTCCTGAGAGGCAGCTGAGTATGGACTCTGGAGGAGACACATTGCATGGGTTCAAATTCTGACTCCATTACTTGGGAGTAGGGTAAACTTGGCTGGTTACTTAACCTTTCTGTGCCTCAGTTTCCTCATGTGTAAAATCAGAATAATAGCAGCACAGTGCAGGTTATTGTGAGGTTTAAATGAATGCAAGGCTCTTTGAACAGTGCCTGGCCCAAAAGTTAGGCACTTTCATTTATTCAACTAATATTTATTGAGCACCTATTATGTGCCCAGCATTGTCTAGGCATTTTGATACATCAGTAAATTAAGAATTCTGCTCTTGTGGAATTTACTTATATTCTAACCAGAGAGATAAAAAACATAATAAATAAGTAATGTAGAGTAAATTAAAAGATTATGGGAATTATGGGAAAAGGCACATGCAGAATAGGGTAAGAGGGATCAGGATTGCCAGCAGGAGCCAGGCAGGTTGCAGCAAATAGGGTGGTCAGGGGGCGGGCCTCACTGAGCAGGTGAAATTTGAGCAGAGACTTTAAGGAGGTGAAGGAGTTTTGCTAGTGGCTATCTGGGGGAAGAGAGTTCCAGGAAATAAAAACAGCTG
The DNA here is from genome assembly GCA_029593785.1 of Cabassous unicinctus. NCBI lineage: Eukaryota > Metazoa > Chordata > Mammalia > Cingulata > Chlamyphoridae > Cabassous > Cabassous unicinctus. Next base: position 5,954 of record JAQZBX010020821.1, on the reverse strand, counting down.
GGCTACATATACCCATTGTATTCAAGGACCAGAAAGGTGACCCATGTGGTTGGGGCTGATTGTGAGGAGCAAGAGGATGAATGATGGGTGCCAGGTGCTGTGGGGCATTGTAGGCCATTGTAAGGGCTTTGGCTGTTATTCTGAGAATGATTGTAGTTCTTGTTAATTTCCATGACTTTTTCCAGGACATTCTCTTCTGTCGCTATTATTTGAGGCATTTCTGTCCCAGATCCTTGGTACCCAAATGCCAGTTGGTGAAGGATGTAATGATCCATGATTCTTTCAAGGTCCCAGACCTTGCCAAGGTTGCCACGGATGAAATTCATGAGGTGTTTGCCCCTGTTGGGAATTCTGCTCCAATCAAAGCAGTATTAGGTGCAGCCTATGTGAATGTATGTCCCAGGGCAGGATTGGCACTGTTGTATGGGGTGGGAGCAACAGCGGTGGATGTCGGCCAAATTTATTTCTCTCCAGAAGCACTTCTATATTGGTGCGAGTGGGCCAGACAGCATGACCAGACGCCCAGCCCTGTGCCTGGCAAAAATTAAAAGTGGAGTGTCCCTCACACATTCCCACACCTCACCAAGCCACTTCCACACACCACATTAGGGCAGAAGATGGGGAAGAATGGGCACGATATAAGAGAAAGGAAGGACCTTATTTTTTCTCCTTTGTGTGTATTCTGAATCCCTGCCCCATCTTTCCAAAGCATATTCCTTGCATATTAAGGTGTGCATAGGTTGTATGTATGTGTTTAACCTGGTGTGTATCTGGGTGCAATCTTGTATGTGTCTGTGTATCTGGTGTGTGTGTGTGTGTGTGTGAGTTTTGAGCAGTGCCCACTCTTGGAGCTATAATGTATATGGTCAGTTATGAGTGATTTTAGAAAATCATGGGAATAAGTTAGCCAAAAAATACATAGGAGTCTCAAGAGGGCAATTTAATTGCCTTTTCTTGCCTGTGCCTGGCTTTTTGAAAATAACATCAGCTGCCTTTTGAATAAGATGCATTCCTCACTCTATGATTCTCCAGGTAACTGGCCAGTTTCCACTGCTGAATTGATTTTGTTCCAAGTTTTCTGTGCATGTTAAATAGATGTGGTGACTCATTGTCTCCCAAGTTCCTTACGGTTTGTGACCAAGATAGATGCTTCAGTGGAGTCAATGTGAACCTATTCTCTGTCTCTCCAGGCTCTCTGCTACACTATCTGTGCCTTGAGGGGTCGCACATCTGAAAGCTGTACTCTTCCTCCTTAGCCCTCCCTGCCCACATCCCGCTGTCCTTCAAAAAGGTGCAGAGAGGTTGCCAAATGCACATGATTGCAAACACAAAGACAGTTTTGTTGCTTCAGCCATTTACAAATAATTTAACAACCTACAAATAATTTAAAAGCAATCTAGCCAGAGTTCTCAGAACCTCCAATCAGATTTTAGTACTTGCTGCCATGACAATATTTGGGAATATTTTTCCCCTCCTCAGGGCACTGAATTTACTTTTTTCTGTTATCTCCTACATCAAATTCATGTTTGCCCACCCTAAATTTGGTGGACACCATGATCTTTTTTCTCTTTCCCTTCTCTGAATTTCCTGTTCCAACCATCAGAATGCCACTAAAGAGAGCTTTCATTCATTGCAGCTCCTTCAACATTTTTTTTTTGACTCACAACCCATCCCCCACAATAATTACTGAGCACCTACTGTGTGCCAGGTATTCTCCTTTCCAATCTTCAGAACAAGTCTGGAAGGCAGATATTATTAGTCTTTTGTTATCAATAGGAAATGTATCAGGGAAGTTATCGGGTCAAGGCAACTAGTTACTGCGTCTGAGAGCCATAATTTAAATCTAGATCTTCTGACCCATAGCTCCATTCCATTCCTCACTTTGCTTTTTCTGCCAGGTGGTTCCTTATTCTCAGAGAATCCTCTAGTATATATCCACAGACTCTCTCCCCTTGCTTTATCTAGATTTCAAGATTCAGTTCTTCCAAGGAGTTTGCTCAGGGTTATCCCAAACATGTTTGTAAGCAGAATAAAGAGAAAGAGTGTTTACATACATATATAAGACCAATCAACCCCCTCTAGTGAAAATTTAAGGATATCTTTATGTGGCTACACAGACAGTGTTTGTTAGAGAAGGCACCTAGCCCAGTCAGACCTCAGGGTTAGGAACCTCTCCTGCAGTTCAAGACAGCAGCTTTGCACACTCTAGAGTGCAGCAAAAAGACAAGTCTTCCTCTATTTTTATAAGCCAGGATCTTAAGACTTCAATAGTGTTAAAGGACAAGAGTGGGGAAGGGAAGATTATACCAGTGGCAGGTTGACAGCAATGTCTTTAAATGAAGGAAACCCAGGAAGCCAGAAATCTTATTTCTCATCTTCTACAACAAACTGTCAAAGCACTCCCCCTTTTAAAATTATTTATTTAGGTTTTAGTGGGAGTTGGTCTCATTGTGGAGCATGTGTGTGTATGTATGTGTGAGAGAAGGTGTGTGTGTGTGCACGCATGCACACATCTATAGTGGCAGATCTCTCTTCCAGAGAGTGCAAGTCCAAAAAAAACTGGGCAAGCTCGGACCAGAACTGCTTATCGCTCCACCCATGTTCTTTCCATTTTCTGTTGACTCAGAGGAATTGAGACCCTCATTCTCAAGGGGCTTTTCCTTCTTTGTCCTCTGGATGACTTTCCCAAGGCTCCTTGATTGACCTGCCACCCCTTCTCTCTCTACCACTGACACTTTCTTCCCCCCACCCTTGTCTCTCCAAGCAAGTACATGGTTTCCTTACCTTGAAAATCCTTTATTTGTGGCCCTACTACCCTCTCGTAATGCCACATTCTCTCGTTGTATTCACAACCAACCTTAAAAGGAAAGTTCCATGCAACTCACCATGCCTTTCCCTTCCTTCCCAACAAATCAACTGAAATTGTCCTCTGAAAGATCACCATAACATTTCTCATTCTTCTTGGACTTTCTGCAGCTTGCCATACCCTTGACAATACCATTGCTCGTGTTTTGAGAGTCTCTTTCTTCTGCCTAACACTCCTCTTCCTCACCTTAAATCCACTTTCTTCTGTTTTCTTTTTCATTCTCCAAGACTGCTTCTGTGAGATTCTCTTTCCAAGAGACTCATCCTTTCTCAGGGATTCAAATAGGGTTGTTATGTAGATATGTAGACATGTATGAAATTTACATGTCCAGTTCTGCTGTTTCTCCTGACTCCAGCCCTTTGTTGTAAGGATTAAACATTTTCACCTGAATGTTCTGTGATCACCCAAAATCAAAATGTCAGAACAAAGACAGACTTAGCCCTTCCCCATGTCCTCATATTTAATAACAGAACCATAATCCTTTAAGTTACTAAAGCAAAAAGCAGCAGCAACAAGAAAAGCAGTCGTCTTGGATGTCTTTCCCTGTTCTTTTTAATGCAGATTTTTTTCCCTCTATGGCATAATTTCTTTCCTATACATATTTTTCTATGCCTATGTTTCTTTCCATTCTTATTCATGCACTCTACCTCTTCATTGGTCTATCTCTAACCTATTTCCCCTTTAACACTAAATTCTCTGTGTTCTGGATACAATTTCCTCTCCCTTTTAGCACACTGATGTCAGAACAATCTTCCTGAATGACTGCCATTTGCTGCCTCAAAAACCTTTGCTGCCTCCTCATTGCCAACAAAATTGAGCCCACACTCCTTAGCTTTGCTTTCAAAATGTCCCCACCAGCCTGAGACTACCTCACTCACCTTTCCAGCATTCTACTTCTTTCCCACAAAAACCCTACACACCTGGAGTTTCTCTGCTCTTCACTACCCAAAACCACCTTGGACCCTCCTCCCCTATCATCTATCCTTCCTGGAATGCTACCCTCCATCCTCATTCTTCCTTAATGAACAACTACTACCCTCTGTTATCCTACTTCCTCCAGGAAATCTACCATAATTCTCCCAACTAGAGTGACCTAATCCTAAATGGAAATCCTGGGGTACTTGGTGTCTCTACCTCTTATGTGTTGTTGCACACCTACCTTGATACCTCCCTATGCTAACTCATACATTATTTGTAAAAATGTGTTTTCATTCCAACTGAACTGAAAATATTATGTTTACATTCTCCATAGCACTTGACATAGAACTTTGCATGTATTTATTGAATAGGAGCAGTCTACTCCATATGTGTGTATATAATTGCGTGCGAGTATTTTTGTGTGTGTGTGGGGGGAGATATTGCACAAGACAATTAATAGAGATGTGGGAAGAAAATATTAGAACTTCAACTTATATTTATGTTTTCCTCATTTATTTTAAATTTCTATTTTGTAAATATTTGTTAGTGAAATAATATTTCAACACAGTATTCATCTATTTAACATTTGAACACAGAATTCATTATAAAAAAGTATACCTGAGTAGTGTTTCAGTTAGGATTCCCTAGAAACGGACTCTGAAATGAAGATGTACTCTTGGGAGATTCACCTACAAGGATGTGAGGAGGCAGTTCTAAGTAGATGGAGAAGCTACCCTGCAACGTGATTACCACTGAGGCTTCAGCACATTGTAAAGGAGCTCTGGGGCTTCAGAGTTTTCCTGAATTAAGGTAAAAGGGCTGGGCTTTTGTACCTCCTCATTGGCCAGTTATTGGCCATGGGCAACACCCTGGAAACAGAGAGTACCTTGAGTGAGGCAGTTTCCTTCAGCTAAGGGCAATTCCCAGCAAGGGATGCAACTGTGACAGTCAGCCAGCCATGCCCCCAGGAGCGGGGGATCCAAGTGGAACACCAAAGTATCCACTACAGTGGCACATTCATGTTTGTTCATTTCTTTCCCTCCCTCCCTTCTTTTCTTCCTTCCCTCCTTCTGATGGAGGGGCCATCAAAAATTCTTCAGGGACCCTGGATCAGAGGAATGCCTGAAGAAATCTAACATTGCTTAAGGCCTTCTTTGCTTTAGGCACTTTGTCAAGCACTTAACACACTCTTCTGCTCCATTTCACAGTTTAAAGGGCAAAGAAGTAAAACTGATGAATATCCTTCATGCATGTTTCATGCTTCCAAGAAAGTGGACTGTGCCTTCAACTTGGTTTTCTAAAGATGGAGCTATATGATTCATGTGGGAAGGACTCAAGGATGAATTGCATGTAAAGAGGGCCTATCCCCATCTCCATCAATGCTCACCTCCCAAGTTGTGGGAAGACAATTCTACCCAATTATAATCCCTTTATCATTAAGGAATGGCAAAATTCAATGAAGCTGGTTATTTCCACTGTGTGGGAAAACAGGTCTTGAGCCAGAAAATGTTTTCCCTGAGTTGTTTTTGTTTGTTTGTTTGTTTGTTTGTTTTGCTTCTTTTGTTTTTTAGGAGGTACTGGGGATCAAACCAGGACTCTACATGGGAAGCAGGTGCTCAACTACTTGAACTATATCCCCTCCCCTTAGTTTGTTTTGAATCATTATGGGATCCTTTCTTACTTGTGAATGACGTTTTATTTTCTCTTGTATCTGCAGCTCTTCTAAAACTCTTAGCAACTGAGAACATTTACCTCTTAATCCTGTTTGCTCTTCTCCTTTTAGTTTAAGTGATTCTTCTACTCCTTTTCCTGTCCATATTTGGAGGAGATAGTGTAGCACTGTGTGCACAGTGGAGACTCCAGTCCGACAGCCTCGGGTTCATCCTCTAGCTGTACCACTGCCCAACTGTATGTCCTTGGGCAACTTACTTATTTTCTTTTAGCACCAGTTTCCTAATCTGTAAAAGAGTAGAGAAGAGTGGTACCTATCTCATGGGGTTGTGGTAAGAATTAATTAAAATCACAAAAGTTGTGAGCCCAATGTCTGGCTTATAGAAAGTACAAATGAAAACATAGCTATTTTTAAATTTCTGATTTTTCTTTGCATATTTTTTTTCTCTGTTCCCCTGGGAACTTGGTGGAATTGTGACACCTTAGAGTTGGAGAGACC
>JAQZBX010020820.1:0-32733 GCA_029593785.1 Cabassous unicinctus | reverse complement strand
CCCTACCCCTGACTCTTTTCCCCACTGTATTTCTGATGCTCAAAATATGTTGGAGAGAGAGACAGAAGATGGCAGGCTAGGTACAGCAGATATTCAGGAAGGGGGCAGGATGAGTATACTGAGTTTTGTGAGATTGGAAGGAAGTTGGTCAAGTTGGGAAAAGGTCCCCAAAGAGCAGGCTATTAAGTATAGTCAAAAACTGAATTTCCAACTTCCATCACAAGGGGCTTCTTCCCTCTCCACAAGCAAAGTGGCACGAGGGCCCAGGTGTCCAGGCCCTGCCTCAGGACCTCCCTCTCCCTGCCTAGGCAAGACTGCCTTCCAAATCCAGCAGTCCCATAGTCCTGGAGGCGTTCTCACGGGCAGCTGCAGACATTGATTAAGGCACTCTGGGCCATGGCTTGTACTACTTTATTTAATCCTGAGGACAGGCTTGTAAGTAAGGACTATTGTTACCGCCATATTAGAGATGAGGAAACCTGGGCTCTGAGTGGGCAGCTCACTTGCCCAGAGACATACAGCCAGTGAAGAGTGAAGCTGAAAGTCAGATTCAGAAACATCTGATTCCAAAGCGTACACACTCAAATTTTCTATTATTCTGCCTGATTCTCCTTTCGGCCTCTTCCAAAAACAACAACAACAACAAAAGCCGTTTTTTACCCTACTTAGAGTTGCCAAGAGCGTGTAGAGTATTTTGCGTGGCAGCTTCAGGCACTGAGACCTCAGCAAATGGTGGGAGATTTGCACATTCAAAGAAAGGGTTCAAGTCCCCGGTGGGAAAGTTCCCAGCAGCTTCAATTAGAGAACAGTCACAGCCCATCGACGCCCGTTGCTCACAGGGGGCGGATTTATTGTTTCATACGTGAAAAACGAGGAAAGGACCAGAACCTCAGTGTCAGGGAAACAATGAAAGATGGAGAAGTATTTCAAAAGTCACGCTCACCGAAAGGTCACTTCAGCCAGGGGTGGGAGAGCGGGGGTGGAGCCAGCCAGCAGCCGGGGAGTGCTTGTGGCCCCAGAAAGAAGAGGCTGTCATGTCCACGAAAGGAAACCATGGCTGTGAATTTCAGGGCATCGAGATCCTGTCAGCACAGCTAATCCCCACGGATGCTGGCTGACTAAGCCTTCGATGACCAGACCGTGTCAGCCTCCAGCAGGCCAATTTGTCCTCGTATCACACACTCCACTGGCTCTGTTGCTAGACCCCCAGATTGAGGATTTGTGTCGAGCATCCCCCAACCTGATGAAGGTTGACACGGCACGGTTAATAAGTCAACAAAATTCAGAGACCACGGCCGGATTAAGAAGGCAGTTTTATTTTATTTCGGTGCCCTGGACTTCAAGCAGATTAAATAATCAAAAAGCCTGAGCCACTGGGGTCACGTTTGAATGCTACAGCTGTCCACTGGGGTTTGACAAACAGTCTTTACGTGGACCTCGGCTGAATGGGAAAGGCAGGGGCGATCCTGGGGAAGCGCAGGGGGCGCAATCAGACAGTCCTCTGTGCAAAACGCTCCCAGCCAGACGGGGACACCAGAAGAGCAGCTGAAGTAAGTGGGCTCCTGAGAGCGACGGCTGCTTTCCGCTCTGAAGAAAAGCGCGCGCAGGCTCACAGAGAGCGAGCGTAAAGCCGGACTTGCAGTTTGCTGTGCCCTCCATTTACTGGTCTTCAAATTAATGAAGGTGGGCTACGAACTCAGCAAGGAATCCTGCGAAGACTCAGTCATGAAAGGTGAGCCCTGATTAACTCCACTGCCCCTAGACACAACTTCTCCCTCTGAGGGAGGGATGCCATGCCCCCAGAAAGGTAGCTGCGGGAAACCTATTTTCAAATGGTCTTCCTTAAAAAAAAAAAAAGCTGGACAGATACGACAAAGGTCTCCATGAATCAGAGGAGCTATGTTTTTGCTGCGTTGGGGGCGGGGGAGGGGGTGGAGACACATGTACCCAACCATAAATGCAGTAAGCCATTGGCTCGTCAGGGGCCATTTCACAGAAAACAGAGCTTCAAGTTGGACTTGATCTAGTCTTCCCTTGGGGTTAGAACCAAAGAATAAAGTGAACAAACTGGCTTCAATCTCAGAAAGACAAGCCTTTCATTAATAGATGAGTGAGTTCTGTGGAAAACACATTCTCCGGTTTAAGATTTGATTTCCTGTTACTAATTAATGCTTGAGTTCCACAGCTAAAGTGAGAGGTGTCAGTTTATTTCTGCTCCGAAGATGTTTGGGTTTTGAAAGGAGACATTTAGATTATTTGTAAAATTATAGAAAGAAAAACAAAGGTTTTGCTTTTTTTATGCTTTGGAAGGGGGGAGTGGACTGTGCTGATATGCATCCCTTGAGCTAAGTTAAACTGAGCAGAAGCTCCTTCAGAAGGTTCTCCAAGACTCTTCCCCATTCCCCCAAAGCACTGTTAGCATCAGCAGGGAATTTAAGGGATGGAGGGGGAACAGTCTCAAGTGTACTTGATGACCACATTGTATATTTCCCTAGTTAATGCCCCCACTACCCTGCCAAACAAACAAACAAAAACAAAAACAGAAAAAAAACAAACCAAAATAAAAAACCTCTATCAAGAACTTTCTTCATGAGTAGATGAATTTCTCTATCAATTTAAAAAAATATCCTCAACTGTTGTTTGAGGTATTTTGAAATTCAAGAGTCAAGAAAAAGAAGGAATCGATATAGAACTCTCTAGTAGCATCTAAGAGTCCATGAAATCTCTGAAGCCTGCAAGAAGACCCCTGCTTATTCCAGAAGCCCTTTCCATCACTGTGCAAGGAAGCTCTTTGCAGCATCGTTTGCAGTGAGAAAAGCAAAAACAGAAGCAAAACAAAACTGGAACTTAAATGTCCCTTAATAAGGGAGTAGCTAAATATTAAACTTGGCATGGTCTCACCATAGGATACTACACAGCAATTAAAGGAAAAGATTAGCTCTCGACATATCCACATGGATGGATCTTAAAACCAGTGTTGAGTGAATAGACAAAATTACAGAATGATACATACCCACAATTCTGTTTATGTAGATTTTTTAGAAACCCCTATACAAAAGTGCATGTGTGTGTAAAAGAATTTGGCAGGTAGTAGAGTTCAGCAGATAAGAACCTAGACAGTTTCTGGAGTCGTACTCCCGGGGTTTAAATCATGGCTCTACCACTTATCTGTGTGACCCTGGACAAGTGATTTAGCTTCTCTTTGTCTATTTCGTCACCTGTAAGATGGAGATAATAATAGAACTAGATTTATAAGGTTATGAAGATGAATCAATTTATATATATATAAAGTACTTAGAATTGTGCCTTGCTCCAGTCAAGTGCTATATAATTTATTGCCATATTGTTGTAAAGTATTGTTTTCAAAAGGGCTGGGAGGGATGCATCAGTAATGGTGGTGGTGGAGGGGGGCCTGAAACAGGGAACAAGATGGGTGCTAGGCACAAGGGAGTTCAGTTGCATCAGTGATGCATTGTTTCCTTGAGCTAACAGTACTGTGTTATGGGACTATGGGTGTTTATTATATTCTTCTTTTTATATTTTAACAAATCAATTTTATTGATACATATTAATAAAGCATGCAATTTATCCTAAGTGTACAATAAATGGTATTTGGTATAATCACATACTTGCTCATTAATCACTTCAATCACCACTAGAGCATTTTATTTCAATAATAATAAACAAACAACATACAAACAAACAAGAAAATTCCTCACCTCTCAATCTGTTTCCCCTGCTATACATGGCCGCTATTTCTGACTATTCTTGCACAAATTATTTATTTCATTATTAAGTAGTTTTATTGAGATATATTCACATACCATATGATCTATGCAAAGCATATAATCAATGACTTCTTTATTGTAGCTGTTAAAAAGTCCTTTATTGCAAAATTATAAAATAAATACATAGAAAAATAGATTGAAAGAACTTACACATTTTAAAAGAGAATGCAAGGCCAGGTTAGATGTAATATAATCAATTAGAAAAAATACCATAGCAAAAAAACTTTATAAATGTAAACAATAATTCAAATATAAAAATTATAACAGAATTCTAATTTTTATATTACAGCACTAGCTATTGGACATAATATTCTCTGAGAATAAAATAAATTATTAGTTTAGTTATTTAATTTCCATTGAGGCCATAATTCTTTCTAGATAATCAAATTCCTATTTGGGAATTCTTCACATCTTATTGGAATGAATTACAGCAGATAACAATTTACCAACACATAATTTTATCAGGCAGAAAAACTCAAAATCTTGTTCAACAGTAGTCATGCTAAATCATTATTGATCCAGAGAGATTTTAATTAAAGAGTATGAATAATAAAGGGTTAAAGAAAAATTAAGTATCCAAATATATCCCTTCTCCAGTCCTCCTCAATTAAAAGCAAGTGTTTATTTCATATGAAAAAAAAAAATCTAAAATACTGATTACAGGAACAATTTGCGAGTTGCACTGAATAATTATTGTCCATATACTATAATATTGTTATTTTACATTTATCTGGTCTACGCCAGCTCTTTTTTGGTTACTATTTGCATGGAATACCTTTTTCCAACCTTTTACTTTTAACCTGGTTGTGTCCTTATGTCTGAGGTGGGTCTCTTGTAGATGACATATAGGTGGCTCATATTTTTTTATCCATTCTATCAGTCTGTGTCTTTTGATTGGGGAGTTCAATCCATTAACATTCAGAGTTATTACTGTAAAGGCATTACTTACTTCATCCATTTTGTCCCTCGGCTCTCTGTTGTCATATTGTTCTATTGTCTGTCTTCTTACCCTTTAGTTTACCCTTCCTAATAATCTTCATTCCTAAACTCTTTCCCAAATCTCTCACATTTGTTTTTTCATTTCAGGCTGCAGGACCCCTTTTAGTATCTCTTGCAAATCTTGTCTCTTGGTAACATATTCTATCAGTTTTGTTTGTGAAGACTTTGAACTCACCCTCATTTTTAAAGGACAGCTTTGCCAGATACAGAATTCTTGGCTGGCAGTTTTTCTCTTTCAGTACCTTAAATGCATCATACCACTTTCTTCTCTCCTCCATGGTTTCTGATGAGAGAATGGCCCTTAATCTTATTGAATTTCCCTTGTATGTGATGCTTTGCTTTTCTCTTGCTGCTTTCAGAATCCTCTAATAGGTGTCTCGGGGTAGGTCTATTCAGATTTATTCTGTTTGGAGTTGTCCTTCTTGGATATTGATATTTATGTCCTTTATAAAAGTTGGGAAGTTTTCGGTCATTATTTCCTCAAATATTCTTTCTGCCCCTTTTCCATTCTCTTCTCCTTCTGGGACACCAATAATGCGAATATTTGTGTGTTTCATGTTGTCATTCAGTTCCCTGAGACTCTGTTCCCTTTTCTCCATTCTTTTTCTTTCTGTTCTCCTGTCTTTTCTAGTTGAGATGTTCTGCCTTCAAAATCACTAATCCTGTCTTCAAGCAATTCAAATTTGCTCTTATGTGCCTCTAATGTATTTTTAATCTCATCCATCATGTCTTTCATTCCCATAAGTTCTGTTATTTTTCTTTGCAGGCTTTCAAATTCTTGTTTATGCTCTCCCAGTGTCTTCTTAATATCCTTTATTTCTTTGGTTATATTTTCTTTAAATTCTTTGAAGTGATTTAGGAGAGTTGTGTGATTATCACTGATTAGTTGTATTAAATCTTGTATCTCTTCAGGATATTTGGTTTGTTCTTTTGGCTGGGCCATCTCTTTCTGTTTCCTAGTATGGCTTGTAATTTTTTGCTGATGTCTAGGCATCTGAATATATTGGTGAATTTACTCTGATGGCTAATTTTTCTCTCTTGCCTATCGTTTCTTTTTCTTTTTCTTTCATAGCTCTTCTTTGATATTTGGTTCAACTTATTCTCAGTCTTTAAAATTGCCTAGCTTAAGTTTTCAAAATTGGGTCAGGGACCCACTAGTGAGGCGCAGATTTTCTCTCAGGGGTTGGGTACAGAAAGCATGAACAGTTTTTGTCCATGCAATTTCTAGACCAGCTAAGAGATGGCGCTAGTTAGTGCACCTTTCCACAGAGGTGTTTCAGTCTCAGCTTTCCTGTGTTCCTGTGTTGAATCTTCAGATTGGAGATTCAACCAGGCTCTGCTGGCCAAATTCACTGAGGAAAAGCACCCTGACCTCCCCTCCCTTCTCCCTTGAAACAGCTGACAGTGAGGAAGATGTCTGCTCTCCCCTCAATCGGCTGCAATGAGCCAGGGGTTTTACCCTAGCTTAATATCTTGGGGGTGGGGAAGGGGAGCCCATCCCGGCTGTCACGAGGGCTTGGTAACGCACGTTTGTCATTTCAGCTTCTTCGTCTCTCTGTCCATCACTTTCCTGGGAGGTGTGTAGCACTGTTCTGATTTGCTGACCCCCAAATCAGTTCCCTTGGATAGCTTTAGGCTCTTTCTCTGTTATTTTTGTAAGAGCATTCAGCTCTGCCTGTTAGTCCATTGCCATCTTCCCACAATGCTATTATATTATTTTTAATGCTTTTCTATATTTTTAAAACTTCTCAAATAAAAAAGGAACAGAATCAGTCACCATTCATGGAATTACACCTGCAAAATAGACATCCTTATGTGAGAATGCTTTAGATCTGCCCTGTCCAATACAGTAACCACTAGCCATATCTCATGTGGCTATTTGAATGTATATTAATTAAATTAAACACAAGTAAAAAATCAGTTCCTTGGTCACAGCAGCCACATTTCAAGAGCTCAGAAGCCACATGTGGCTAGTGGCTACCATACTCGTCAGTGCTATTGTGGAGCATAATTTTTAGAAATCTGTATATCTGAAATCCCTCATATTCTTTAACACCTCTGGTCCCAGATAATTCTGCTGCTCTCTCCAAAGGGTATATGCACAAAAAAAGACTTTTTTCACCTTCTACTTCATATCCTTATGTATTCCATCTTCAGATTAATGAGTCACCAAGAAATTGCCTTTTCCTGGGCTTCTAACATGAGTTAGCATAGAGTTTTTAATAGTTATTGACACCAGGGGCATACTCAGTCCAGCCAGACTTGACTAAAGATGGTGAGCAAGTGAACCTCCCTACCAGGTTGTGGATGGTGTTACTTGTCTCAGAATCACATTACTGGTGAATTAGAAAGGGAAAAAATGCTGATTTTTTTGTTTGTTTTTTTTTAGGAGGCACTGGGGATTGAACCCAGGACCTTGTACATGGGAAGCAGGTGCTCAACCACTGAGCTACATCTGCTCCCCAATGAGAGTTGGTTTTTTCGTTTTGTTTATTATTATTATTTTTTATTTTTTTAGGTACCAGGGCTGGGGATTGAACCCATGACCTTGTACATGAGAAGCCGGTGCTCAACCACCTTAGCCACATCGGCTCCCCTGAGTTGTTTTTTTCATTTGTTTTGCTTGGTTTTTTTTTGTTTTTTTTTTTTGAGGAGACACTGGGAGCCAAACATGGGACCTCCCATGTTAGAAGTGGGCGCTCAACTGCTTAAGCTACATCCGTTTCCCTGCATATTTGTTTTTAGGACTTACCAGGGATCGAACCCAGGACCTCGTCCATGGGAAGCAGGCGCTCAACCACTTGAACTATACCTGCTCCCCTGATATCACTCTTTACTCTCGACCAGCTGGTTTCTATCTCTCTTTCTGTTGCAGGTGAACTGCTCCTGCTTTCCAGTGTGATGTTCCTGCATTATATGGCATGTGGCTGCCCAGAGAAGTGTCACTGTCACTCTTTCTCAACGTCCGTTGACTGCAGCCAGCAGGACCTGGGTGAAATCCCTTCCGATTTGCCTCCTCAGGCTCTGACGCTGCGCTTAGAAGATAACCAGATTCACCAGCTTCCTGCTTTTGCCTTTCGGTCTGTGCCACAGCTCACGACCTTAAACTTGTCCAATAATTCCCTTTCAACCCTGGACCCTGGAGCTTTCCAAGGCCTTCAACATCTGCAGGTTTTAAACCTAACTCAGAACTCCCTGCATTCCCTGGAAAACACACTTTTCCATTCCCTCCCACAGCTGAGGGAGCTTGATTTGTCATCGAACAATATAAGCCAGCTTCCCACTTCCTTGGATAAGCCTTGGGAGAACCTAACTGTATTTGCAGTCCAACAAAACCAGCTTCAGCAGCTAGATCGAACTCTCCTAGAATCCATGCCCAGCGTGAGGATTTTATTTCTCAGGGACAACCTCTGGAAATGCAATTGCCACTTGCTCGGTCTTAAACTCTGGATGGAGAAATTTATCTATAAAGGTCAGTAATGTCTATTTGAAGACCCCCATCTGTGTGTTAACAGTCTAGGATGAACCTCATCTGTTCTCTTCATTAGAAGGCATTTTGAGGAGTGTACAAGGGACCAATATAAGCTTTTGAAAATTGATGTCATTGCATGGTATGGCAAAAGAGGCAAATGAGTCAATAAAGGGTTTTTAATTCAGGCATGCAAGTTCATCTACTACTATGATTCATGGAGATATCGTTCTATTTGTTTAACACAATATTTTCTTTTTTTTTAAATCTGGGATTGTATGCCCTTAAGGAGGAGGGAACTTCAATCGCCACCTGAATAATTGCTCAACTCCAAAGTAGCGCCAAATTCTAATTTTCAAGTGTGATCCAACTGGTGGCCTGGTTATCTATCCCTTGAGATATTTTTCCTGTCTGCTTCTACCCATTAAACAGCCATAAATCTCCGTAAGGCTACTATTTCTGCCTTAGCAAATGCCATTGTTATTGAGCACGAGTACAGTAGGGATGTTCTCTAAAATGACTCCCTATTTCTTTACTCACAAGCCAAAAGCAAAGCAAGTGATCCTAAAATATTGGAGATGGAGGGGCTCTGGAGTTCATCCAGAAAATTACCTTATGTACAATTAAGATAGGGGGTAAGGAGATCCCAACACATTTAAGTTGGAGTTAGGAGAACAATTTATCACTAAATCATTCAAAAGCCCCTCCTTTCCTACCCCTTACCCCTTTTCCAGCAAAGGCATCTTCTCCTTCTGCCTGTCTTCAGGCAGAACTGAAGGGGGTATCTGGATGGGTGGTTGATTTTCAGCACAAACACCCTTGAAAGCAGAAGGCCCATTAACAGGCAGCACTTAGCATATCCTATGGGTCAGCAAACTACAGTCCAGGGGCCAAATCTGCCCACTGCCACGACCATTAATTCCATATTGTCTGTGGTTGCTTTCAGGCTACAAGGGCAAAGTTGGGTAGTAGTGACAGAGACTGTAGGCATTAAAACATTGACTCTCTGGACCTTTATAGAAAAGCTTGCTGACCCCTTCTAACCCAGTGTTAGCCTGTTAAGGGTGGGAAGTAGAGGCCCAGGAAGATTCCATGACTTGCCCAAGATCACAGAATAGAAGCACAGGTGAGAATAGAATGCATGCATGGCTTTTGGGTCTTAGCCCTCCATTCTTTTCTCTACATCACAGTGCTTTTCTCCTCCTAATGTTCAAGCATCATTCATTCATTCATTTGTTCCTATATTTGAGTGCCTCTTATGTGCCAGACACTTTTCTAGGGAAAAAAGCAGTGAACAAGAAAACCCCTATCATCATGGAAGTCACATTCCGGTAGTAGAGATATGTGTTAAATAAGAAATATCTGTTCAGACAGCAGTTAGTGCTAAGAAGACACTGAGGCAGGGTAAGGGGAGAGAAGAACCTACACCATAAGGAGGAATGAGCAACAAGATAATTGGGGAAAGGACAGCACGTGCAAAGGGCCTGACAGGGGAGCAAGCTTAGCTTGGCTAAGGGCCGAAAGGGATATGAGAGTGGCTAGAACAGAGGAAGTGAGCTGGAGAGCCAACAGAGCTAAAGCCGCACAAGGACTCAGCGACCAGATCACACAGGGATGTGCAGAGCATGGCTAAGATGTTTGGATTTTCGCTCCTGAAGAGCTTCAAGCAGAGGAACAAGATGATCTGATTACATTTTAAAAGGTCACACAGGCTACTCTGGGAAGAGCAGACCATAGGCCACAGAAGCAGCGGCAGGGAGATGAGGTAGAGAGCGATTTCAGTCATCCAGGCAGGACATGGTGGTGGCCCAAACCACGGTAGTGAGAAGAGATCACGCTGGGAGAGATTTGGAATATTGAATTGATAGAAATGGCTACTGGATTGGAGTGGGAGATGAGGAAAAGAGAGTAATTATGGGAAATTCACTTTTTTTGGTCCTGCAATGGTAATGAGATAAATAATGATGCCATTAACGGATAAGGGGGGTGGGGGAAGCAGGTGAGTGTGGGGGGACGTGGTAAACCAGGAGTTCAGACTGGGGCCTGTCGAGTTTGAGATGATGAGTTGGCGGTTGTATAGTTGAGCCTGTAGCTCAGGGAGATATCAGAGCTACAGATACAAATTAGGGAATCAGATCTGGCTGCTTGCAGCAGTCCTACAGAGATGGTTAGAGCACAAAATCAGATCAAATATATGATATTGAATTAAGAATCCCTCTCAACAAAACAATATAGCAATGTCATCTCACCAGCCAGCTAACGTTGAAGTTGACCTAAAACTGTAGCCATATATGATGTTGAAATCTTCTTGTAGGAGGTTGCAAATAATACTGTTTACATCTAGGGGTGCAGCGACTAATGTGAGCACAAGCCAGCCTGTCACAGAGACGGCTGTCGCCAAAAGAGATCATTTCTTGACAAAAATCGGTTCCTAGGTCCAGGACATGACAAGCAACATGGGATGGGATGAAGCTCTCCCTCTTTTGCGACAAACTTGCCGGTGGACTCCGGGCAAGCTGATACCCCAAGCTAGGTCTCAGTTTTGTCGGATGAAAAATGACAGTATCATGGTAGGAAGCTCCAGGGACCTATTCTGGTCCTCGATTCTGTGACACAGGTCAAAGCTCCCTCAGGGCGGGCTGCACGGCCACAGGCTGCAGCCTTTCTCAGGAGGAAGGGAAGCTTCAGTTGAGGTAACACATCCTGGACGTCCCCAAATAATTAGGAAGAGCCTCCATGCAAATAGATGCTAAATGCAGGAGGCAACCTGATCACCTGTGTATTAAATAAAGACAAAATAAGGAAAAAGATATAAGCAAAGACCTTATTAAAAAAAAGATAAACAACTGCAAACTCTAACCCTATTAGTCAGGGCAGCCAAACTGAGATAACAGACAACCCCGACCTCAGGGAGAGAATGCAACGAGAGTCTGTTGCTCACCAATGTCAGAGTGCAAGGGAATTGGTTCCACGCAGTGACGTAAATGCCTCTCAACTTGAGCTGTGGCTAACTTCTCCACTGGCCTCTGAGGCGCCCCCAAATGAGAACAAAGTGCATGCAGGAGGCTTTATGGCCTGGAAGTGTCATTCATCGGTTCCACTGGCCAGAACCAGTCAGATGGCCCCAAACTAACAACAAGGGGCAGAGAAATGCAGTCTTCCTCAGGGCCCAAGAAAAACAAAGACATGCTTTGGTGAATACATAATGTCTCCTTCACAAAAACATATGCCCACAGATTTTGTAATTATGATTTCTCTCTCTCCATTCATAAGTAAACAAAAATCATCTTCGTGCTAATAGTTAGTTACTTTTATTAAACACTTACCCTGGGTTAGGTATCATGTGAAATTCTTGGCATACTCTATCTAACCGAGTCCTCAGAGCAATCTTAGGAGGCGGATTTCATTGATACTCCCTTCTCCTACATTCTGGATGAGCAGAGGCACAGAGTGGTCAAGTAACTTGTTTAAGGTCACACACCTAAGGGCTCCGAGTGGCCAGATGGGAGGCAAATGAGTGCTTGGCAGGCTGGAGCTTCTTGTGTTGTTAGCGTACATGAACTTAAAAGGGATATCAGCCGATTTGCCTTCTGGGGTCATGGCCACTGGGACGGTGATAGAGGGGTGGGAGGTGAAAACTGGCTGAGGACGCAGCTGCACAGGGGCCACGGGAGCTCCTGGCAGCCACAGCCTCTGTCTTCGAGCCAGGTCCCAGACCTCCTTGGCTCTGGGACCTGAGGCCAACGCTCCCATCCTAATAGTGCATTAGTTCCAGGGAAGCTTGGAACTGGAACTGGAGAAGGACCATTCATTCTTCAGCCTGAGTGACTGGAACTGCCCTTCCCGTCACAGGTGGCCTTTCTTCCCTGTTGGAAGTCTCAACGCTCTCTGGGCTGGTTAAGGACCATTACTACTTGTCAAACCCCATGCTTCATTTCTGTCCCCCTGGCCTTCTGCCTTGCATTGAAGTCCCTGCAGAGGCTCTGACTGTGCAGCGTCATGAAATGACCCCTGATGCCGGGATCCTTAGTCCTGGCGCAGCCCCACGATGCCTCGGGTTTATCTGGAGCAGCCCAGGCTGCACTTCTGGCCTCGGGCACCTCAGTGGCTGGACAAAAGAGGACATTCCTCTTTTACCTTTTGGCTTTGGAGTTGGGGGATTCACCTCGAAGGATTGCTGAAGAAGCCAGAAGGGGCCTGAGAGACTCTGGCAGTGGGGGATTCAGTTTCAAGCAGGGGCAGCCAAAGGGCATGGGTTGACTTTTGCCATTGCCACTTACCCTGGTGTGTCCTGGCCACGTGATAACCATCGTGCTGTGGAGGGACCCACCTACCAGCAGGGCCACGCAGGACTCGGCTTCTAAGGCTCAGAGAGGATGATGTCAACACTTCCCCAAACTCCCAAGTGCCGTGCAACAGAAGGTGCAAATAACATTGAAGTGCTGGCCTCTGGCACGCCTCTTTGGTATAACTTCATAATTCACCTATCGTGCGTATGAAGAACCTCCAATCTGACTTTCCTATGAGTGGTGCCTGGGGGACCTTTGCAGCCGTCCTGGGGGAGGTATTTGTGGCAGCCAAGGGCAGCCGAGCCACAGGTTAGGGGGTTTCTGTGCAGTGAAGGGGCTTTACCGGCAGATGCTGCTGAGGTCACTGTGTCCTCTGACCTCACAACACTCCAGAAAGGAGGAAGTAGAGGGAGGCAGCAAGTGTAGTGGGAAAAAAACAAACAAACTGGGATCAAGTAGTGGTTGGTCCACTTACAACCTGTGTGAGCTTGGACAAGACTTACTCGTTACAGCACAGATGTGAGGACTTACTTAAAAGTGCTTTGTAATCCATCAAGTCGGATACAAACATGTTTTCTTTGCAAATAATTTAGGCAGAGAAGTTTATTTGCACAAGGTCAGCTAGTAAATCAGTGGTTGACTAGGCCAGTGTTCTAGAAAAGGAGTACTCGGCACCCAAATCCCCTGACCAACAGTAGTTTACATACCTGAGGAAATCAATCACCTAACAAGGAATGGAAACTGCACTTAATAACCCATTGGAAGGTTCGATACTCAAAGCAGTAAATGTTTCGAGGCCTGAGGAGACATGTTAATTATACTTAATCCCATGAACTAAACTAATATGACTGTGAAATCTTCAGATACACACTCAGAAAAGCCAAAGGACCATTCCACTGCCGCATCTGGCATCACTGAGCAGTGCTGGTAGACACACAGGGTCTTTGTGACTAACACATAGCATCACAACAATGGACATTTGTGTTGTTGTTATTTTTTTTTCCCTTAGCTTTCCAATGGGAATTTGGTACAAAAGACTTCTTGTCTGACAGGGTTCGTTAGAGGAATGAGCAGAAACGCTGTGGGCACAGACCCTCAATTTTGGCGTCCAAATGCTCCTTCTTGTCAGCTTCTGCATTGTTTTTCCCTCAGCAATTTATAAGGTAGAGGTAACTTGGCTTCTAATGAATTCTTGGTCATAAGTAATTGTCAATTTAGTGTATGGCATTTTTAGCATTTAGCCAATTTAGAAATCCTAAAATCATAAAATATGGTTGTTAAATCTTTGACTCCAAGGGAAAAAAAAAAAGGTACTTTATAAATTCCATCTGCCTAAGTTTTTGCAGGCTGAGGACTTTGGAACTCAACTGTTATCATCCTTTGCTTTTGTTTTTTAAAGGGGGAGTGACGGATGGCGTCATCTGTGTGTCACCAGACACCTGGAGAGGAAGGGACCTCCTTAAAATCCCTCACGAGCTGTACCAGCCCTGCCTTTCTGCTCCAGAACAGGCGCCCTCGCGGGCCCTGCAGCCAGGCCCTGCCCCGGGGGCGGCCCCCAGCCTGCCCGAGGACCACAGCGCGGGAGAGCGCGGCCACTCCGAGTGCGAGCTCAAAGCCAAGCCCAGGCCGGCCAACCTGCGCCATGCTGTCGCCACCGTCGTCGCCACCGCAGTCGTGTGTGGGATCGTGTGTCTCATGATGTTGGTGGCCACCGTCTACGGCTGCACCTACGCAGTGATGACAGCCCAGGGCCACAGGAGACCCTTGGCTCAAGCCAGTGGGCCTGGGAAGACGGCAGGAAAAGAGCTGCTTGACAGCTCAGCAGCCTGAGACCTTTCGTCTCAGGCACGATCACCTCAGGCCAGAGGAAAGAGTCTGAGTAAGGCTGATTTGCTCACTCTTACAGCCTCATTTTGCTTTGTCCAAAAGAAAGAAAGAGAGAAAAATAAAAGCTGTGTCTGTAAAAAATATTCCTGGGAAGAAATTTATGTTGAGATTTTTAGAAATACCGTAGATGAATCAGAGACGATACTTGTGCCCTGCGCCTGTGAAGTTACTGCAATTATTCCACGTGGGGGGAGGCCAGGCCCAGAGAAAGGGAAGATACCATCTCTTTCAGGTACTCTTCCCTGGATTAAGTTGCTTTTACAGAGCAACGGAAATTCAAACACGTGCACCAGTCAGCATTCTTGGGAGCTTTATGGTCCATGGGAAAACTGCCCAATTTTGAGTGCCTGGGAAGAGGCCGGTGATCTTATCCAAGGGGCACTGAATGCTTCTATAATTCGAGTTCATGCTAGATTGGTGATACTTTCAGATGTTGTGTACATTATGCATTTAATGGGAGCGTCTGGTGGTTGGGAATTTTGTAGCTTGCCACAAGAGTCAGATTATATTTAATTTTCTAAATCAGAAAACCATTTGGGGTTTTCTAGGCCACAGAGGAAGAGGAGGGTTCCGTGTTTGGATAATGGGACTCGGCCCAGAATCTGGGGAAGTTTTCTGATGCAAGGGTAAATAACACATAAACAAACACAGAGAGGACGGGCAGCCGGAATTGGGGGCAGATATTACGGAAAGGCTGTATCCACCATGCGTTTGGAAGCTTCCATCACTAACTCTCACAGCAGGAATGAATTTAGGGTGGGCCAAGCGAGATAATGGCTGTCGTGTATCTAAATCTACACACACACAGCACAGGGAGAGCATTGAGCTGTACAACCACACCCACACATAAACACACCCAGAGCGATCAGTTGACCCACTAATGAAATGCAGCCGCCTTAGGGTGGAAGCCGGCAGCTGCTGACCACCACCCAGAGTTTCCACGCACCACTCTGGGGTAGGAAGCGAGGAGGAAGTCTGAAGAGAGTGGGGATTACCAGGAGGCTCTAGGTATGCAGGGGCAGCCGTCCTGATCATTATTTAGGCCCCGCTTTAAAAAAACCAGGTGTGGCTTGCTTTACTCCATAGACATGGCCCTGAAGAGGTGCATGCAAAGTGAATTTTTGTAAATTGAATCATCATTTTAATGCAGTAGGGGAGCTCTCTATTTAAAGGAAACTTTCATGGAATCTTTCTGTAATGGAAATAATTGGCTCCAGATTTATGCATTCTGTAACTTTGCATTTTCTCATGCTAGGTTTTCTTAAAGTGGAACCTACCTAGTCTCTATCTAATGATGCCTCATCTCACACTTTCAGTCACCTGTGTGTATTAAAGTCATTTTGCAAAGAAGGATTTGGCAAAGAAAAGTGAAGGACATGTCAAAAGCCGAGAATGGCCAATATAGGGTAAGCTGTCTATCCCGAGGCCATGACAGACATCGCTAATAAATCACAGCACCCCTCTCAGCTGAGCCCGATGCACCGCAGATGCCTTCCTGAGACAGCACTGTATGCAGCCAGAACGAATCAATTGGAGTTGGTTCCAAGGATAAAACACATTTGCCATCCGGGGTTCTGGCTCTGCCTTCATTCCTTCAGGTCATGTAAAAATGGGTTTGAATCCTAAATCAGTAGTCCTGTCCCTGCCCTGGAATGTGGGTGGAAGGTCCACATGTGCAGCAGTATTTTCTGCCTGTCTGATGCAGCCTGAACCTTGTGCAACAGTGAAGAGGGCCCCAGGGGAACAGATAATGACTCTGTCACACCCCAGTCTGCAGGACTCACGCTGGTGCCCCTCTAATCCTCCCAAGGGCAGCACACATCTGTGACGGGCTACCTATAACTAGTGTGGGCCTCACACAGAAAGAACCACAGGCTAAAGCTGGCCCGCCTGCCTGCAGCAGCCATTTTGCTAGGTGATTTTCCTAGGGATGGGGGCGAGTGTGGGGGGAAAAGTTTCAACTTCAATGATAAGGGTTTTTTGTTTTTTTTTTAATGTTAAAATAAATCTAGATACATTAAGGAGTAGCTTGAAAAATTAGCATGGAGTTTAAGATCCAAGTGATCCCAGGCATTGGCTCAGCCCGGGGTCCCGGCTGCCTCCTCTCCACAATTCCATGGGCAGCGTGCGGCACGTCAGTGGCCAATGCTCAGAATCCTCGCTGAGGACAGAGCGACTGTTTTCCAGGTGAAAAAGCTTTCCTTCCATTGCCCTGGATTGTGAATCCCTGGCCAAGAAAGCAATAAGGGGAAGGAAACTTAGAAGATCTTTTTACACGTCGTCACCATGTCACCAAATATTTCCACGAATCCTGCTGCGTACCTGGCATGGCGTGAGGTGCTCTTGTGCGCATTCTTCCGTGTAATCCTAACAACCAGCCCGAGAGACACTTGAACAGATATTACGTAAGCTCGGAAATACTGAGGCCAATACCATGTGCCTCCTCTCTGCTGTGATTGAAGGGGGCAAGGGCAATTTGCCCCACCAGAGGTTTGGTGGCACTGCAGGTCAACCCTGCCCCCCTTGCCACAGAGATTACACAAGAGAGCTTCCCATATACCGCCGAAAACCCTGAAAGGGACTGGGATCCTCACTTGTCAATACCCACGTCCTATTAGATTTCTAATTGTGGATGATAATTCAGGCAAACAGATTTCCTGTTTTACGGGAAGTCTTTAAGGAAAATGATTAAAATGATACGTGCATGTATTCAGATTTCTATCTTTTGCCTATAGTCACCACAAACAGCAGTTGGCAATGAAAATAATTACTTATCCTGAAATGTCAACAGCCTCTCAGCACAGAAAAATATAAATCAAATTGTTTAGATTAACAAATGCAGAGTTATCATTTGTTAATATGAGAAATGAAATGTTTTAACTGTAAAAAACATTGCAGATGAAAGACCCAATTTGCAAGGTATTCTGCGAGAACCACAAATTATCTTTCACAACCACCACAGCTCAAGAGGGGTAATTTGCAAACGCCTCATAGGTTATTTTCAGCCATTTATTGCTGTTATCATATCCATAGATTCCTCTATAAAAATGCCCTTCCATCTTGGAGCCTTGCTGTGAATACATTGTGGACAAAAATCATGATTCGTGTTGATTTTTTCTGGAGAAAACCATCTAAAATAGAGTTTTTCATCATACTCAGTGGAACAGTCTGAATATTGATGGTAATTTTTGCTTTGCCGGATATGACAAATTTGCAATAGCAATTAATAAGCCGTATAAGGAAGGGACGTGAGCAAAGTCCCTTGCCAGAGTGATGGAGGAGAAAGAGGACCTCTCATCAAATTTATATCTGAAAAGCATTTACAATTAAGGCAAATGTCCCTGATTCTGTAAGATGAATCTTGGGCTTAAGATTATAAAATGCCAGTAGACAACTGGGTATTTTATTTTTCCTTACAAAAATGGAAGACTGAAAAGTGATTCACACAGGGATTTCCTCCTGAAGGTTTGTGAAAAACAAATCTCATTGCTTTGAGTTAACCATGTTACCCCAGGAATAAGACATCCATGTCTTAGAGCCGAAATATCAAAGAAAGTTGTTGAATCAACTTCTAAAATCATCTATCTGTAGTACACATTAGCATAATTATACAACTGTTAGAAACCCATTGCTCCCTATTGCACATCAGGAAATTAATGTTTCTGTTTGGTCAAACCCACCAGTCTATCCACAGCTAAATGCTATTACATAGAAATCTGCCAGAAAATGATATTCTGATCCTACATGGTATCACTGGGCTGTGGTTTATATGCATAACTTCAAGGAGTGCTTTATTTTTTTTAGGCTCAAATAGAAGGATGTCTCAAAGAAACCCCTGTCCCATTAAGAGAAACAGTCTCAATTCACTACCCCCCTTTCAGATTCTTTACTAGAAGACCCATAACCTGCTTTTCACTCCAATGACACTGAATATCCATTTGAATGGATAGAACTTTACCCAGCTGCAAAGTCCCATCAAGAATATCCAGAAAATAATCCAGGCCTGGAAAATTCCAGAATAGCTGCCATCAGCCTCCCTATCCATAGCAGGAATTCCTAATAGATCATGGCAAGCTTTATCTGTTGGCCTCAGAATGCTGTTAAATCTGTTTTCCAGGTAGCTACTACTGATCTTGACATATGAGATTAAACCTATTTGCTACTCTGATATAGTTCAGTCTCCTTATTTTACAGATGGGAAATAGAAGCATGGAAAAGGAAAGGAACGTCACAAAAGTCACACACAATTAATCACAGGCCTGATAAATGTGGTTGCAGGAGCATGAAGTTATCATGGATAATACAAGTCTCACCTTTCTGTTTTCATTCTGTATGTCCACAGTATTAAGACATGATGTAAATATGTCAATAATCTGAATAACGGCAATTCTAGCACCCAACATCAACATTTATTGAGCACCCAACTTTGTGCCATGTGTTTTTCAGGCATAATGCACACATTTTCTCTAAGTCTCACATGACCAAAACATGTGGGTATTTTACTGCTACATTACAGATGAAGAGACACGATCAGAGAGTGGGAGTCATTTGCTCAAGTTCACATCAGTAGTAAGTGATGGGGCAAGAGTTTGAATCCAGGTCTTTCCAAGGTCAAAATCTGGGCACGTTTCAGGATGTTACATGTTCAAAGATGCCAGAATTGGTATCCTTTCCTGGCACTGGCAACACTCACCTTAAAACATGTCAGGGAAAAGAACCCAACCACCAATTAGCATGTCATTGCCAGAGCTCTGGTCCACCAATACCAGGAGGCCAGCTGAAGGAGCTGAGGCAAACTTGGAATATGAGGTTCCTTTTATCACTTATGACTCTGCTGGGCTGGAAAAGGCATTCTTAGAATGGGAAGGAAGGGAGAGCGTCAGCCACACTCCCTTGCAGCTATTTGAAAAGATGATAAAATTGGACTCCAGATTAAGATGCAGGCTAATGAAGTAGTATTTCCCTTGAAATGCATCTTGAACACACAGAAAGAAGAAGTTAGAAGGACCTTTGAAATTAGGAGTACTGGTTACTGGTATCCAAGGCTCCAAGAGAAATATCCACTATCCAAAGCAGAGATGCAACCTTGAAGCATGCAAGTAGGGTGTAAAGGAAGAATCTACACTACCCATCCTTAGGCTGGTGTTCCTTCCTCTGACACATGGGGTTTCAAAAACCCATCCTCTGTGTGGGTTATTTGAGGACACTAAAGTCCCAAAATGTTTCCCATGATGACCTCTGTTTTCATTCATTAGAGGTGAAGAATATCAACAATGCAACATATAATAGAGTGATAAAAGGAAGGGGGACAAGAAGGTAAGTACGGTCTGGGGGTTGGAGTTTTCGCCTACTGTTTCTTACAAGCAAAGAAAACTACAGACTGCTTCAATTTGTCCAGGATAAGTAGTCAGACCACCAAGTATCAGGAAGTGGCATCCTCTTCTCAAATCTGTAATACCACACTACTTGAAAGGCAGCTGGACACTGGACACTTGTACACTTGTCTAGGGACTGCACATATCAGCTAGTTGCCCAACCTAGTCTCTCCAAGGAGTACTCTGAAATCAACCACGAGGGACACTCAAGGGGAAGTCATCCACCTTGCTCACCGGCAAACACCAAGTCTGGATACTACTCCCATTCCTCAAGAATAGTAAAAAATTAAAGGAAAAACCTAACTTGGAGCCCTCCAAAAGATTCTATAAAAAATCATGGAAGAAAGACAACTCAAGATGCAGAAAAATCATTAAAAAAACAATTTTAGAATGTATCCTAATATAATTTTTGAAATTTCTGGTTAGATTAGGCATACATTATATGCACTCACATTCCATTGGTCAAAGCACACCAGATGAATAGATTTGGGTAAAATTTAAACATTTTAAGGACAAATGAAAATCTACAACCCAGAAGTGAAATAAATAAAATCCGAAACTTAATAAGGAACCAAACTGAGACTACAATTCTCAGATATGAAAGGCTCAGAGAGCATGATATCTACACATTCCTTTTGAGGAAACAGCACTCAAAGTATGCTATAGTTGATCAAGGAATAAATTATAAAAAGCAAAGGGACAGGAAGGGGAAGGAAAAGGGTGAGAAGCACTTAAGAATGAGGAAGTCATGGCATTAAAGTACCAGTGACAAGCCCTAAAGTCAGGTAGTGTTAAGTCTCAAAGGTTTTGCTAATATGGGCTACGAAATAATGCAAGGTCATTCATTTAACAAGTATCTAAGCACCTGCTGTATGCCAGACAACTTCCCAGGTATCAGAAATAAGAGTCCCAAGAAATACCAAGGTACCTGGCCCCAAAGAGCCTAACCTCTTTTAACAAAGGGAGAAAAACAAATGAATAAAAATTATCAGGTGGTGAAAAGAGCAGATGGCTGGAGATAAGGGGGAGGAAGAATTTCTTTTCTATATATGGTGGTCAGAAAAACTCTCAGAAGGTATTTAAGCAGGGATCTGAAGGAAATGATGAGGCCAGTGGCGAGGAAATCTGGAAGAAAAGTATCCCCTGGGAGATGCCATGGCAGATGCAAAGGCCCTGAGGTAGGAGCATGCTTGGTGTGTTTGATGAACAACAGGGAAGCAATGTGGCTGTGGCTGAGTAGGCCAAGAGGGAAGCAGAAGAAGCTGAGATTAGAGGGTAACTAGGGGCCAAATCATAGGACTTTCTGGGTTGTGGAAGGAAGCACAGATAGAAGGAGCAAAGCGGAAGGAAGCACAGAGAGAGCACCCTGGCATTCTACCAAGTCAGGCAAAGGAACAGAATCAGCAAAGGAGATAAGGTAGAGTGAGCAACAAGGTAGTGGAAGAACCACATAAAGGGCTATTTTAAAGAAAAAATGACCATCATGGTCAACTGCTGCTAACAGACCAAGAAAAATGAACATCTGAAATTCAATTTTGGATTAGGCGGCATGGAAGATTTGGTGGCCTTGACAGCAAATGTTGCAATATGGACAAAATCAGATTGGAGTGGGTTCCAGAGAGAAGATAGGATAAAAAGAGTGAGAAATACATAGTAGGAGTAAAATAATTAAATAAGAAACAATTTTGGCCTAAAAACATGATATATCAGCTAAAATCTGGAAGTTGGCAGGAGAAAGCTAGTGAAGTAAGGCTTATAAAAAGACCATGCACTACATTTTCCCTCTGAAATTTCTTTTTACTTTTAAAGACTATTGTACACTCCCATCTGCCTGAGCCAGGCCAGGTATTAGCTGGCCTTGAAGTGGACTGACCCTCGGGCACTGATTCTAACCTTGTGCAGAGAGAACTCAGGAGTTCTTGGTGAGCGCAGACTCGAGGAGGCAGGCTGGTCGAAGCAAGAACATTGACGCTTGTGCAGTCTCTGCTAGCGCCACCATCTTTTCCCAGGGAGGGGGAAGTCACAACATCTCGTCTATCCTCTGCGGGCCCTTCACTTTGCATGAGTCATACATATTCTAGTCTTAATTGTCATCAAATCCCAACAAGGTCACTAGGAGATTTGCCTGGATAAAGGCAGCTAAATAAATCCCCAAATCTCTCGAGTCAGGTTGAAAATCAAATCTCATAAACTATTTTCCACCAAAGCATGTGAGGGCATTTCCAGTGCTCTACCAAGCATTATACTGATTACACTGTTCAGAGGTTTATAAACTACAGTGAAGATTACGTAAATCACTATCTTGACTGGCAATGAGAACATATATTTTTAGAAATGTATTTCTATTGGGATTTCCATGTAACCACATACACAAATACATTAGGCCCAACTGGTGGATGACTTCTGTTACGTGTCGCTTTATCTTCAGCATCCACTTAACCTATGATTTAAATGTCCATTTCATTTTTATAAGATACAAACATAGCGAAAAAGGTAAATGAACAAACCAATGTTTTCCTTCCTCTTTAATAGATTTTGTGATGTATTTTAATCTAAAGCAGGGGTTGGCAAACTTTTTTGTAAAGGGCCAGGTAGTAAATATTTTTGGCTTTGCAGGCCAATAGTTTGGTTTTGTGCCATATTAGCCCCAATGTGCCCATAAACAATATAACATATGGTCATGGCTGTATTTTAATAAAGCTTTATTTACAAAAACAGATATCTGTCAAGGGACTTTTACCAGAAAATATAAAGCACTCTTACAACTTGACCATAAAAACACAAATAACCCAATTTTAAGAATGGACAAAGGCTCTGAATAGGTATTTCTCTAAAGATTTACAAATGACCAATAAACACCTGAAAAGATTCTCAGCGTCATTAGTCATTAGGGAAATGCAAATCACTTCCCACCCACTAGGATGGCTAAAGTAAAAAACGCAGACAATAACAAGTGTTGGTGAGGAGTTCAGGAAACTGGAACCCTCTGCTACTAGTTAGGAATGCCACTTTGAAAAAACAATCTGGTCGTTCCTCAGAATGCTAAACATATAGCTACCATGTGACTCAACAATTCCACTCCTAGGTATCTGCCCAAAAGAAATGAAAACGTGTCCACACAAAAGCTTGTGCATGAATGTTCATACCAGCATTATTCATAATAGCCCCAAAGTAGAAACAACTCACATGCCATCCACTGATGACTGGATAAACAAATGCAGTATATACATACATACAATGGAATATTACTCTGAAATGAAAAGAAATGAAGTACTGATCCAAGCTACTACATGGAATAAACTTGAAAACAGTATGCTAAGTGGAAGAAATCCACCACAAAAGACCACATACCGTATGCTTCCATGTATAAGAAATGTCCGGAATGGGCAATACGGATAGAAATAGTAGATGAGTGGCTGCCAGGGGATGGGCAGGGGGAGGGTAACAAGAATGGGGAGATTACTGCTAAGTGTATGGAGTTTTGCAGGGGAAGTTGAAAATGTCCTAAAACTAGATGTTGGTGATGACTACACAACAGTGTGAAAATACTAAAACCTGCTCAACTGTACACTTTAAATAAGTGAATTTTATAGTGCATGAAATATAGCTCAATAAAACTGTAAACAAAAATAAAAAAACAGGAGGCAAGATGGATTTGGCCTGGCCAACAGTTTGTCAAACGCACAGATACGTGAAAAGTGAGTCTCAATGTAGCAAGAGACCTTACTTTCTGAGGGAGGTACTTACTTTTTCCTCAAACAATAACAATAACCCCCTTATCTCAAGACAGGGGGTCCTGGGAGATAACTGGCTTCCTTCTCTTTCAGTTACCATATAAGGGACACTCTAGTGATATTCCCATACGCAAGTTTGCGCAGAGAAGAGCATGTGGGAATAAGCATTGGCTAGTGAAAGGTGTTGAGGGGAACCTACAGTAATTATGAACACTGATGACAATGGCACTGATAATTCGGCGATAACGATTATTGAGCGCTGAACTATACGCATTAACCAAGCACTTTACATACGTAAACTCATTTAATTCTCTGAACAGGAACTAGGAGGGCCCCCTCTGTGAGAAATACTCCGATGCTTGTTCATCCCTTTCCTTTTCTGTGGCAATGAAACAAATACCCATCTTCAAAAACCAGGCTGTTCAACATCTAACCTAAGTACCACATACCCCCATTTAACAAATGGGGAAACTGAAGCCCAGAGAGAGGGAAAAATAACCCTGTCTTACCCCTAAGTACTTGCTTCACATTTACTCTAATATGCAAATCCCGCACAAACCCAGAAAGAGGTGGCTTCACTTGCCAGTTCAGAACCCAGAGGACAGGTATTAGGACCTGCTTCTCCAAAGCTCCGCCACCGATTTTATGAGTGGGGGGTGTGCTGTGGCATTTGATGAGGTTTATAAAGGGGACAGTGACTCGGGAGTGAGTGCCATTGAGAGCACAGAGGATCCAGTTTCTCAAAACTCTGGGCTATTTTTATTCCTGGAGCAATACTCCTCAACGTGCCTTGTCACTGGCTACTGTGTGCGCTGGCCAGCAGCTGTTCTCAGTGGCCAGCTCTGCCTCGCAAATTCTCCGGCCAGTTTCAGATAAGGCAGAATCTAGAACTAAACCACGAATCCACTTCTAGAGCATTTGTTATTGTTTGTCCTACTGGTTTTGACCTTTTTTCTTTTGTCAGATTAGGGAAACAAACACCAAACAAACAAAAAGCTTCACCTCATAGCTGACATTCAGAGCAAAGGCTTGCCTTGGGTTCTGTACCTCCCCCTAGGACACCTGCCCACATGCCCTTTGGTCCTGCTACACTTTAGATGAACCGAAGCCCAAGCTTTCAGATCCAGATAAATACCCCCAAAACTCAAAATACTCATGCTTCAGAGCACCCACCTGTAACATGACCATAACATGCGTGAGGAATCTCATTCCAGATTCACTCAGGATTCTGGGAGAAGTCAGTTCCCTCTGCCTGGAAGGTTCTTCCCATAGACCTATGCATTCATCTTTCAAGTCTCCATTCATGCCATCTCCTCCAGGAGGCCTTCCCTGACCACCCCATCTGAAGAGCCATTGCGCCAGCCACACACCCGGACGCACATACATATGAACGCGATCATGCATCCCTCCCCTCTGCCACTGCCACCATACTTCACCTATTTGTTCTGCTCTGTTTTCTGTAGAACATTTACCACCACCAGAAATCCCTTCCTCCTCCCTCCTTCCCTTCCTTCCTTTCTGCCTTCTTTGCTTCCTCCCCTCCATTCATTCATGCATGTGCTTGTGTGTTGTCTGTGTCCCCACACAAATGGGAGCTCTCTGATGGCAGCAACTGGGGTCTAGCGCAGTGTTCTTAGGGGATGCGCTGAATGTCAACAGCGTCTCCATCGCTGTCCCAACCAGCAATCGCCCCTACCCCCAACACACTACAGACTGCCCTCTGGGGTACTCGTTCAGAGCTGTATCCCCAGACTAGGTGCACAGTGGGTGTGAGGTACATATGTAATGAATGATTTAATTTAAAAATGAAGAAATGAAATAATATTTTTAAATAAAAATAAATCTATAAGGGAAAACACTGAATTTGAAAGTATTAACAATTGAAGTTTGCCTGCAGTTTAATGCAGGGCTTTTCAACCTTAGCACTACTGACATTTTACATCAGAAAATTCTTTGTCTTGGAGGCTGTTCTGTGCATTCTAGGATGTTTAACTATATCCCTGTTCTCTACCCACCAGATACCAGTAGCACCTCTCCTACCTAAACGGGACAGCTAAAAATGTTTCTAGACTTTGCCAAATGTTCTCTCAGGGAAAAAAATTGCCTCTGGTTGAGAAGCACAGACTTAATCAGTATTAATTTTCTGCCAAGATAAAATCCCTTTCTATGTTCAGATTAACAAGCTAGAGGTTTATCCATGCAAACTTGACACATAATTCCTGACATACAAGTCAACTTGGTATATATCAAATATGTGAAATCCTGCCAAAGGAATGTTGTCAAGCTGAATATTTGCCTATAAAATTTCACCAACATTATTCACCCAATTTTAATGAAGTGTCTACATTAACCGCAAGACGAATCAACACTCCCAGTTTAAGTGGCACATTTAAATACCTAATAGCTAATGGTCAATGATGTTGATCAATCAGATTCCTAATTAGCAGGTTAAAATGGGAACTTCTGTCCTATCCTCAAGCATCCTTCTTCATTACACTGCCTAGAACTATGCAAATCAGATGACATCAACTGTACTGTCAAATTTCCCCCCCTAAAATGGATCTAACACGGTATGTGTTCTTAGGCTGGCAGATCAGAGACCCAAACCCCAAATTTACTAAAAGCCATTGAATTAAAATGTATGTAAACCAAACCTCAATAAATCTTTTCTTAAAAAAGCTGCTTCTGTAAGAAATCCTGACCACTAATGAGTATAGATTATTTTTGTGCTGCTGATCAGATGAGCTGCTCTAAGGATTGGGTTGGAGGCTTGGACCTAAGAAAAGACATCTGCTAATGCAGAGGCAACTACTGGGTCAACACAGACACCATTAGGATGGGACACCGAGCAATTCCTTTATTCCTTAAAATATTCATATTGTCCTATATCATGGTAGTATGGTGTGGACTGGAGTTCTGGCTGCTGATTGCCGGAGCATTTTAGTCAAATACTATGCTCTTGTCTGATTTGGAAATTTTGCAAGCTTAGGTACCTTCATACAGTTGGTAAAAATGAAGCTCATCTTCATTGACTCATTTATTCAGCCACTATTTATTACACATCTATAATGTGCCAGCTTTCATATTTGATGCCAGGAATAAAAAGATAATTAGGACAGCTTTTACCCTTGGAACATTTGCAATCTATTTAAGAAATCACAATGGAATGTTTTTAGGAGAGATTTTGGATTCATTGGATACATTTGGATATATATGGATTTGGATACATTAACATTTATGTTCTAAAGCTAATGCAAATAATTCAGAATTCTTCATTATTAAAAATATTCAAAAGTCTGAATTTCTTAACAGAAATCTCTTTTTTTTTTAAGATTTATTTTCTTAAATTCATTCCCCTCCCCCCACCACTCGTGCTCGCTGTCCGCTCTGTGTCTGTTTGCTGCATGTTCTTCAGTGTCTGCTTGTCTTCCCTTCTCGTCTTCTCTTTTAGGAGACACTGGGCACCGATCCTGGGACCTTCCGAAGTGGGAGAGAGGCACTCAATCGCTTGAGCCACCTTAGCTCTCTGGTTTGTTGTGTCTCTCACTGTCTCGCCTCGGTGTCTCTTTTCTGTTGCGTCATCTTGTTGCACCAGCTTCCCACGCGGGCCAGCTTGCTTTCACCAGGAGGCCCCAGGAACCAAACCTGGGACCCTCCATATGGTAGATGGGAGCCCAATCGCTTGAGCTACGTCTGCTTGCCCAGAAATATCTTAAATTGTACTTGTGAGAGGGAGAGTCTAGAAGGAGCATGGTGAGGTGAGACAAACAATCTGAGGAGGGGAAGAAGTCCCCTACACAGTCACACTTTCCAGCTTGGCTCAATTCTTCCGCCCTGTGAGTTTCTTCTCCTCCCTCAGTCATTTCCACCCCAGCCTGGTGGAAGTATTCCCTATGGCTACTGAGCTGGGTAATTTGGGGAACTCAAGTCAATAATAAGTAAATAAGAGCAAAACAGGTCTTCATTGAGTTCAATTCAACTTTTTTTCTTTTTTTTAAGGAGGTACCAGGAATTGAACCCAGGACCTCGTACATGGGAAGCAGGTGCTCGATCACTGAGCTATACATGCTCCCTGGGTTCTTTTCAGTTTATAAAATTCTTGTTGAAGGCCAATCCACTATACTCCAGACACCCCACTGGGTTATGCTGTGAAGGACAGAAGATGAAAAAGACAAAGTCCTGGATCTCTACGAGCTTTCAGATTCTGCATTCTCCAAGCTTATTCACTAGTTAATTTCTCAGCTTTTCAATTCATTTGTCCTATGTGGATATGGCTTGAAAAGCGTTGCTATTTCGCAGGCCTCTGTGGGGAGGGGAACTCTTTTACAGGGCCTGGCTATTATTTATTTATATCTAGAGTATCTGGCAAAAAGCAAGTACTCAGGAAATTCTCATTGAATGAATGAATGAATGCATAAATACACCACCTTGAAGGTAAACATGGATCACTTCAAAACCCTAGTATTCTTATACTTCTTTATATCCAGGTATTTTCTTGCTTGTTTTCTCCTTTTATCACAAAATAAACCCAGAGGAAGACAAGACAGGTAATAATCCCAATACTATTTTAGACAGACCTTCAGAGACCCATGACCACACATTTACCAAGTTATAGAGTGAGTGACAAACCTATGGACCTTGTGGCTCAAGGTCTGTGTTTCCAATAACAACAGAAAAATGGATTAGGGACCTGACATAAGCAGAAGGTTCCAGGACTCTGGAAGGCCAAGGAGAAAGTTCTACCACTTCTTTCTTTGCTGTGGGAAAGTGATTAAGAAAATTTGGCATGCTAGTGGCAGCTGGAGAGTTGGCTCCTCAAGAGAATGACTGTAAGCAATGTCATAGACCAAGAAGATGGATGGGGCCCATTTATGCAGCGAGGTTGACATATAAATGGAATCATGCCCAGTTTGACTGCCCTTTCTTCAAAGCTGTCATTGACAGATGAGTATCTAAATGTTTTTGTTTAAAAAAGAAAACAAGAAAAAAAGAAAGAAAAGAATAAAACAAAAAGCAAAAATGAAAAAAACAAAACAAAAAACTCTTCCTACCCCAAACAGACATTTGCAGCCAACAAACAGGGGGACCAGATCAGGCCTGGGAGCAGGGCAGGCCTTTTAAAACAGTTCTCGATAATTCTTTGCAAAGTTATACAATCTTTTTGTTGCTGTTGTTCAGATAAATTTCAATTTAACACAAGGATTTCATTGAAACCCCAAATTACTGCCAGTCGGCTATGTCCCATCTGCTGCTGGAGGAGCCCCAGTGGGGGACAATCCTGCACGAATTTTCATCTTTACCTGCCAAAACAAGGCTTCTTCCCCAATTAAAATGGCCCTTTTAATTTAGAGTGGTAAACAATGTCTATCTAATTTGAGGGAAATACTGAAACTGATCACACAGTTACGTGAGGGTTGAGTCAAAGTCATTGGAACTTGGAGGATGTGCTGAAGCGGTTGCTCTGCTGTTGGGGAGGGAAAGGTCCTCTTGAGGCCACTGCCTTTATGTGGTGGTATCCACAGCAGCCTTCAAAATCCAAACCGAATGTCTACCAAACACGCTTTTTAAAATAGGTTAACAATGACCAGTGTGAAAAGGTAAGAACTGTACAGTTCTTCAGATGGCTACTCGTTTCTTCATCTTGCTCTGTAATTGTCTTCTGAAAACGGGGACAAGTTGGCCTACACCAAGGGGCGTTAACAGGATGAAGTCTCTTCTGCATTCTCAGGGTGGGCCAAATGGGGTCACGTGATCTCAAGAGAACCTTGCTAGAAGTCTGAAACCAAGCGTCAGCAGGGCTGTGCTCCACCTGAAGGCTCTAGGGGGAACGCTTCCTTGCATCTTCCCAGCTTCTGGTGGCTCTTCCAAGCAATCTTTGGTGTTCCTTGACATTCCTTGGCTTGTAGCTTCATCCCTCCAATTTCTGCCTTTGTCTTCACATGGCCTTCTTCCTAATTGTCTCTTTCTCCAAATCTCCTTCTCCTTATAAGGACACCAGTCATTGGATTTAGGGCCCACCGTAATCTGATATGACCTCATGTAAGTTGATTACTTCTGCAAAGACCTTATTACCAAATAAGGTCATATTCACAGATTCTGGGTGGATATGAATTTGGGGGAACACTAGTCAACCCACCATACACAGTGTCCAGGGTGAGCCCATGCTTTGCCTAAACTCAGCCAAACAGGCAATTATGAAATGTAAGGCATTTTTAAACATTTGAGCATAGTTTACAAACTTGGACAGAGGTGGCTGGGATGGGCACAGTGACCTTAGGGCCAAACACAGATTAGGCCAACCCAGAGCATCTTTCACGATGACTGAAAAAGAAACCCATGGAGAAGGTTTTAAAAATAAATTTCAAGCAGATAGCTTTGCTCCGACCATGTCCTTGACAGCTGCTGCACTTGGCCCCAGCTCCAGTGAGATAACGTGTCTCCATAACTAGCCTGCTGGGTCTGCCTAGAGCAAGCCTGACCTCTCTTAAGCAAAAATAAATCTTTCTGAGTTAAATGATCCTGTCTGCCACTTTGCTCAAGGAACATGAGACACTAAGTGACAAAATTTAAAGACAGCAGCTGTGAACCCCCAGCGCCCATATTCCCGGCTGATTAATTATAGCTCTGTCTAGTTCAAGATGAGCTACAGGTCAAATACATAAGACAGTCTTCCTTGCCACACCCCATAACCCAGGAATAGCCCAAGGCAATAGTCCCCAAATATTTCAATCCCTACAAATACAATTATGATACATTTGGCTTAGTTAGAAATAAAGTGGGGGAGAAAAGGCAGTATTTTCTAGCCAAAGCACAACTACTTCAAAGGCATCTGCATTCCTTCCCACACTGTTCTGTGCTTAAAAACACAGAAGTTGACATTCAAAGTCACCCTAAGGTAGAATTTATTGAGGGAAGCTTCCTGAAAACAAAATGACTCCCTTTGGTAAATCCAACCAATATCAGGATGGTGCTTGGAGGGTATCACCCATCGACGAACCAATGGATCCAACAATTTTTTATCAGAAATAGTCTATGTGCCAGACATTGTCTTTGACACCATTTTTGCCAGCAGCTGCCCTCAAGGAAGGACTCATGGCAGTTTCTGGCCCTTTCGGCCAGATTCCACCAGTGAAAGATGGGGC
Organism: Cabassous unicinctus; assembly: GCA_029593785.1. Classification (NCBI taxonomy): domain Eukaryota; kingdom Metazoa; phylum Chordata; class Mammalia; order Cingulata; family Chlamyphoridae; genus Cabassous; species Cabassous unicinctus. The sequence goes on along the minus strand of JAQZBX010020820.1, from coordinate 2,050 downwards.
AAATCAGAGCTGGGGCTTCTCTGAATTCAAGACTCTCAATCATAAAATGTTTTGTCCTACTCCTGGTCCCAAACCTAGCACCTGCAGATGCATCCAACTCTAATTCCCCAGCAGGATTAGGGTGATGAAAATCTCAGCCCCTCCAGAGCAGAGCACATTTCAGCTTTGTGTTTGCCTGAAACACACCCACAATCTCCAAGCATGCCTACTGCTATCTTAATAATACAGAAGTTGGTGATCTGGAGCTCACTTTAAATGAGCGTGCTAACTACTGCGAGGAAATCCTTCTCCACACATCAACACTTTCTTACTCATGCAGAGTTTCAGAACAAAAATCCTGGGAAAGAGTTCTTTTTTCACATCAAACACAACCAGCTTTCAGAGCCTTGGTTTGAAGGAATGTCATTGAGCTGAGGAGGAAGTAATTTTTAATTTTTGTTTTCCTCTCAAAACCTACCTTCTGGATAAAAAACATGCTATATAAAAGTAGATGACTGGCCAAAGAAATGGATGCCAGGCTTGCTTTATATACAGTAATTGAAATCTTTTACCTGCCACCACCGGAGATTTCCGCTCATCCAGGAGTTGAATGGAGGTACTTGCTGTCACCACATTGCTTTTGTTGACTGCTCCTGTAAGAAGGAAAACCACCATGACAAAAATGGAAATAGTTATAATGTACACATTGAGAGAGTAACCAATTCAGCAAATGGTGCTGGAGCTGGGTTCCCAGAACCCCGAGTAATCTGGACCATGGGGAATCTGCTAACTGTTAGTACATTAATCCTATGTAGCCAGTCTTCTCGGCTGGAAAGGGCCAAGGCACTGAGCTATGCCTGCCTGTGAAGGAAAGGTCCAGTCTCTTCACACTGAAATTATCGACTGCCCATGGAGGGACCATGTTGTCAGAAGTTCACGGTTACTAATTGCAGTGTTTACATATGTCAGTGATCATATTTATATTGGTTCTTTAAATACAGCCACAGAGAGCTGTATTTGATGAACTTTTGAAATTCTTTTTATGAGTTGGGAGCTTTAGCTTTGATTAGTTGGTTAGATTCTTATTGATCTATAAAATTCTGATTTCAAGCCCAGTTTTTCTGAGTAAAACAATTCTAAACAGAGATAGAGCTGGAATGCAATCCTTACTCCATCAATATGGTAACAATATGGTATTAGTATTAAGAGATTTTCAATTATTAACAATGGTTCCAATACCCATGAACTAAAAACTGCTGAGCATGAATTTTGAATGCTATAGTTATTGTTAGTCCAGGGACTGTCTTATAAAAGGTGCTCACTGAACATGAGTTGAATGGAATCCAATTGAATTGTGAAGCAGGGAAAAGGCAGACCTGAATTTGAATGTACTTATGACCAAAGCAATTAAGAATTTCCTCCTGGTCCAAGTGTAAATAGCAATAAAAAGCAGTTTCTCCAATGTGTGGAGAAAATGAGAGCGAGCTCCACCACAATGAGTTTTACTTGGTAAATTTTAACATTTTTCCAGAATCTAAAGGAGCTGCGAACTCTCCTAAAATGTTATGTCATCCATAACTTTACCATGAATAAGATCAATTTCCTTTCCTTATATGATTAAATTGGAAGTACAATGAAAACTCCATTTAAGAAAAAATAATTCGACAACAGTTTTAATTAATCAGAATTTGTCTCTCCCAGATATAATTCTTTGCAGGAAAAATGGTGACAAATAACAAAGCAAACTGACACGAGGACCATCACATACACAAAACAATTCTGGGGAAATGCCCTCATCCCCCACAGCTTCATCTCCCTGTTCAGTTTTGAGAAAAAAAAACAAAACAGAGTCACAGACTTTGCTGTGACCTAAAACTTCTTTGAAAATTAATTGAAAAATTGGGAGACATTGGGGAGCGAGAGGGGGCAGGTGCCACAGTATAGACTGGACACCTGATAATGCAGTGATAAAAGGAAAAATAAAAAAAAATTTTTTTTTTAATTTGTTTTTTCCCATTTTTTGAATATTCCAATCCTTTAATTTTACTTTTAGTGTTGTTTTTTTTTTTTA